>QANZ01021774.1:9188-33826 GCA_003254925.1 Chamaecrista fasciculata | reverse complement strand
GATTTGAATTTAAATTTAATATTATGGTAATATTATAATTTGAAATTCAATTCATGAAAGCCATTATTATTATGATTTAGAATTATAATAATGGTCTAAAAAATAATTATAAAAGCCCTAGGGCTAGGCGCCTAGGTTAAGAAACCATGAGAGAGAATTCATTTGTGCAATTTTCATTCTCCAATTGTTGAGAGAGATAGAAAATTCGCCTCCTTCAAAACCCTAGCTTCCAAGTGAGGAAAAATTTGGTTCTCAAGAGTTGAGAGGGTAAAATCGAATTGGCCTAAGAGTTAGGCAATTCGATTTGTGGTTGCCAAAAATTAGGGTTTGTGAGAGAAGGAAAAACAAGAAGAGGTCTTGTGGGGAATTCTCATGCGCCACCTTTTGGAGTTTGAATCAAGAAGGAGTTCTTGAGTTCAAATACACTGTAGATTGGTCCCTAGTTCTTTTGGAGAAAAGAACTGAAGGCTAGCACCTTGGTGCCCGAAGAAACTGTTCGTGTGGATTACTGGCAGAGGGAGAACGCTGGGAGTGGGCTCCTTGGACACGCCTTGTTCAACCAATCGATTGAAACTCGTGAGGTATACCACTATCTATAAAAGTTTTAAATTCTACTAGCGGATCCGTTCGGGAATTTTAGGACCTAGCGTGTTTTTATTTTAATTTTATATTTGCTTCCGCTGCGTTAGGCGCCTACAATTCCCAACAGATTGTGCGAATGATTATACGGGTGATGTATTTATAAATGTTTTTATAAATGATGGTGGATTGTATTGGTGTGACTGTTATATGATTGATACTTAATTGGTATTTAGTTGTGTTATCATTTGTGCTGGAATTACCTACTTTGAGGTATCAGATGACTTGACTGTCACCGCCAGCTTTATTGTATTTTATAATATCTGAATAATACATGTTTGATTGATTACTGTTATGTTTGTTAATTAAATTTATAGTAAACATGATAATATGTGATTGTGTGTTCTTGTTGTTTTAGTTTAGAATGGCATGTGTGAACTTGTGATAGAAGTTTGTGTTTGAGTGGGGACCGTGGTTTAAGTAAAGGGACTTAAACCCTACTGAGAATCCCCCAGATTCTCACCCTACAACATTTCAGTGTCTTAGTGCAGGTTTCAGGTCTGTCAAGTTCAAGCTGGATGCTGTTGTAGAGGTAAAGTTAGCTAGTTTTATTTTATCAGTTATCTGATTACGGCCCTGCGCGGCTTTATGTGAGGCTGAGCCTCGTGTATTCTGTTTCTGTTTTAATTTTGGGCCGTATAACTCTTGTAATTCATTTTTTTGTATTTGAGTTATCCTTAATTAGATAAGGATGTTACACTAAGGGCATTGTGACAGGTGAACTGGAGAGACTAGCTTATGATTAAACCCATGCAGGACTCTCCAGGTCGCTCCAGCAATTTGTAACCCTTTACATAATTGCACCATGACTCTCATGAAGCATCTCATGCGTGTATCTCCATACACCGAGGTCATGCTGGTCTTAGTTCATTCACATTCCCACGTGAATGATCGACCAGGGACAGTTTAGATTAATTATCACATAATTAATCAAGGACTGTTATCACTGTAAACATGCTAATAATATGATAACAAAATAATTTATCATCTATAAATTAATCAAAATAATATGTTCAAACAAAATATATATATAAAATGATTGGCCCTAGGGCACAATCTCCATCAAATATTACACGTTATAGCTATCAACCATTATATTCATATATATATATATATACACATATAGTACCAAACAAATAGTTACACTCAATCATTTCAAACTATAAAGATAATCTTGAGACAATAGGCTTTGTCCCTTAAAATTCATAATAACGATGAAGAGAAAAAGCTTTAATTGAATGAGATCAGCTTCTTGACAAGGGAAATAGATCCTCTAGAATTCCTTTCTCTATATTTTTTGTGGAGTATGAGAGAGAAAGGAAGAGAAAATATGACTTTACATATTTTTATTTCATGAATTTCATATTTTCTCTCTCTTCTACTTCCTTTCTCTCTCTAGCTCTACAAGAAATGTAGAGAAAGGAATTCTAGAGGATTCAATCCCCTTGACAAGTTCTTAGTATACTGCAAATAATATTGTATAGAATAGGGTTTTGAATTTTAATAGAAAGAGATGAAGTTTTTCAACACTCTAATTTTTTAATCTATCTCCCTCTTTAATTTCTTCACCATCATATTTATTTATATAAAATAATAAAATATTAAAAGAAATGAGCGATAAATTTTAAAAAAATAGAGTGCTAATACTTAATTCCTCATATCAAAAAAATCTTTGTAGAATATTAGAGTATTTGATCTAAATTTATTGACTGATCAATTACATGAATTCATATCTGCATTTGTAACCATTAATAATAATTCGGCTATATGTGTCTACCTGCCGTAATTAAACCAGTTAATTAATCTGTTAATTAATAATATGGATGATGCGTAAGTCATTAAAAGACATTCAGAATTTTTGCAAGTATATAAGATTTTTTTTTTTCTTTTTAAAAAAAAAAACATTTTGCTAGAAACAAAAATCTTCCCTACTTTAGCTTTTTGTTTTATATATGGATAAAACTTACATCAACTTCCCATGCTATCAAGTTCCACCAATCATAAGTCTTGATTACATTCTCTCTCTTCAATGATTGGTCATGCAAAAAGTGGTGTTTAATGTCCTCTCTCTATCATGATTGGTCATATATAAAATTTTTGCCACGTGTCAAATGTTGATTGGAGAACTTCGTAGCAAGGATGTAGAAAATTTGATGTAAGTTTTGCCCATATTGCATGATATGATCATTTAGGTGAAGCCCGGAAGGAATATATGCCTAACGCGGTAACGCATGATGAATTTGCAACATATTATAAATATTATTTTTTCTTTTTGGCCAAAATATTATAAATATTCAAAATACTTTAATAATGCAATATATTCCAATTGCATGGTGCTCATTGAAGTTCTCACAATAAAAGTCCTACGCGTCAAATTAACGCATCACATTTCACATCATCTAAGTGGCAAAGAATATATTGACAATAATAAACGATAAAGAATATTCTTATATGATAAATTAAAGAATTAGCCGAATATATATATATATATTTATATATAATTGGTGATGATGCTTATAAATTCACTCATATATTCAATACAAGTACTCAATTTAATTTGGAAGCAGCTAGACAATCAGAGAAACGCTTTTCCAAAAGCTACTTGAGTAAGTAATTAAGCATCATTATTTGTAGTATCCTTCTTCTTATATGTTTTCAATATTACATATATACATATATGCATGGCAATATGGCATCAATTAATGAGAGAATGCATGGGATTTCCATTGTTATATTGACCTGCATGGGATTTTATTTTGTTTTTCATATATGTTATTTATGTGACCTGATCGATAGAAACAACTACTAGTGTGTGTGTACGTATATATACCAAATTTGTTGATAATTTCTCAATATGTAAACACTCTTTGAAATTAATAACTAATCACACACCTCAAAAATTTCACTCAACTTTTTTCTTACCTATATATATCATTAATAGTTTCATCAATCATAATAATAATAAGAGCAAACAAATAATTTGTTCCCTAAAAAAATTACCAATTTGACAACTCAATCCTTAAAAAATTAAAATACATATTTAATCTCTGAAAAATTAAAACAGTATATTTTTTTAGTCTTTAAAAGATTAAAACGTTATACCATTTAGTCCATAAAAAGAACTAAAAACATACCATTTTAATTTGATTTTTTAGAGACTTAACTGCACATTTCAATCTATCAGAGATTGAATTGTCAGTTCGATGATCTTTCAAGGACAAAATTATTGGTTTACTCTAATGTTAATAACAAAATATAAATGATATTAGCCGGCCATCTCTTTTATATCAAACTAGATTTCTCTCTATTATTATTTTGGTTTTAGAAATTTTTATGGATCGTTTATTTTTAGAAATTGTTGATGCGAAAATTCAATTTTCTTTCTTAATTGTGTGCAGATTAGTTTGAAGTGAGGAAAGTTTAAAGTTAATTTAAGCAAGAATTAAAGATGAATTACAACAATAATAATTATCCATATTACCGAGGTGGGTCGTCGTATCCACCTCCAAATGATCAGTACTATCCTCCTCCACCTGCAGCTGGATATGGTGTTGGTTATCCTCCTTCATACCAACAACAATATGGTGGTGCTTATCCTCCTTCATATCCACATGGTAAATTTCAATTCTCTAGATCTATTTAATTTCTTGTATTTTTTTTATTACCTCGAAGTCAAATTTTGATTCTACTACAATCAAACATTTAAAGGTAAAAGTACACTTGATACTCTGCAGTCAATTTCAGTTGTATCTCTATAAAGTTTTTTTTAGTCAATTATACCCTCAAAGTATATATGGGATCAATTTCAATTGTACTCCCAAAAATTTTTTGAGTCAATTATGCCCTAGATCTTTTCCTTTTTGTATCAATTCTACCCTCAATTTTTTTTTGTGTCAATTGTACCCAAAATTGGAGAGTATTTGGGGGTACAATTGACTCAAATGTAAAACATTGAAGGTATAATTGACTAAAAAAACTTAAGGGATATAACTAAAACTGACCTCATACTTTGGGGGTATAATTGACAAAAATTTAATGTGAATATGATGACACACTTACTTTTTATTTCTTAACAAAAATTAATCTAAAAAATAAGTGTCATATTCACATGGAAATAGATCCTCTAGATGCTTTTCTCTAAGTTTCTTGTGGAGTATGAGAGAGTAAGAAAGAGAAAATGTGGATTTTATATATTTTTATTTCATGAAATCCATATTTTCTCTTTCTTCTGCTTTCTTTCTCTCTCTAACTCTACCAGAAATGTAGAGAAAAGAACTCTAGAGGATCCAATCCCAATTCACATTAATTTTATTTATTATTTCCAAGTGTTTTAAAGAAAGAAATAAAGTTTAGGGAAAAACATAATTATTGATACAAGTTTAGATGGTATAATAAAAATTAATTAATATAATTTACTATTTTGAATCACTTATTTTTTTTTCCTTTTTAAATTATTTCATTACATGTTTTTAACTTCTTCTAGTTTTTACTAAATCCAGGGATTTACTTCACGTAAATATTCTATTAGAATTGAAATCTCAGTACCCCGAAAAATTTTTAAAATATATGATATATATTTAATTTCATATACTAAATGAAATAAGATTTTGATTATCTTAAGGGAAAGTTATTAATCCAAGTTGTACAGATATTCTAAATTGATAGAGAGAAATTAATTAAAGTGGAGGTCTAATGCAATTTATTATTTTATATATGGCCCTCATTTTTTTTCTTTGCCTCTCCAACAATAATGTTATTTTAAAGGATAAAAATTATTGCATGAATTGCTGTGCCTTCGCCACTGTTGATATGGTCTTTAAATGTTCATTTTGGCATTGAAAGTGGAATTTTGATTCAAAATGTACAAGATTGTAATTTTTTCCTCTTTTAAAACTTAATTAAAATAAGATGCATTCGTTTAAAGACCCTTGATTATTTTTATTCAAAGAATAAGTATTCAATCAATACCTTTATTCTGGTGTCCATCATACGTGAGTATATATATTTATGTTTTATTATATATATGTGCGTGAGTGTTAGTGTGTGTGTGTGTCTACGTGCAAAATCCATCTCATTATTCATGTTTTTTTATTAGCAAACTAGTGATCTAATTCTTAAACTATTAAGCTTCTATAGTTTCAAACCATAAAGATTAATCACTTCCTAGTTCCTCATAAACCCTTGGAATTGTTTTAGGATCAATTCCGAAAAAACAAAAAGTAACATACAACAAGTTAATTCCAAAAAACACTACTCAGTATATACTTGAAGGCAGACGATTTTGTATTTTTTAAGCTTGAATCCTAAATTCTGAGTTTAGGAGGGTGGATTTCGTGTTTTTGACCATGCACATGGTTTGCACGTGCTCTTTTTTTTTTTTTTTTCTGTTAAAAGGTAACAGAAAAAGAGTTTTGGGTACCAAAATGCTAACGAAGTATAGAACATGATACTAAAATATCACTTTTTAAAAAACAGGGTGTCAAAGTGGAATCGATCCATACATCAGGGTACCAAAATGTAATTTACTCTTACTTTAATACATTAACTTAAGTAATTAATCATATACTTATTTTAAAATATCAAGCCCAAATAAATAAGCTTAACATTTAATAATTATATATAGGCCAAAGTCCTATTTTGGTCCCTCAGTTATGCTCAATGTTCCAAATTGGTCCTTCAGTTATTTTTCGTTCCATATTGGTCCTTTAATTATGCTTAGTGTTCCAAATCGGTCCCTCGGTTATTTTTTGTTCCATATTAGTCCCTCAGTTTTCAAAATTGGACACAGTTGGTCCCTCAAACGTTTTCCATTCATTTTTCCGTTAAAAAAAAAAAGACAAAATTGATTTTTAACTCCTAAAAGTTTTGATTTTTTGCATTAAGAACCTTTTTTTCTCTATAATAGAACCAAAATGTAAGAAAAAAAAAATAATTGGGGGATTTTAGTTTATTTCACACAATTTTTTTTCTCTCTCTCGGCCCTCTCTCTCTCTCTCTCTCTCTCTCTCTCTCTCTCTCTCTCTCTCTCTCTCTCTCTCTCTCTCTNNTCTCTCTCTCTCTCTCTCTCTCTCTCTCCCTCTCTCTCTCTTCTCTCTCTCTCTCCCTCTCTCTCTCTCCCTCTCTCTCTCTCTTCCTTTGTTGTGAAGGTCATACTCATACATGCCGATCGCTTCGTCATTCATCTTCAACCTTGTGACTTGGCCGGCGGCGACGTATATGACATCCAGGCGTCGTTCTTAGCGGAAAATGGCGTTGTCGGCTGTGACGAAACTTGGGAAGGTCCGTTGGGGCTTCCGTGGTACAGCCCGCACTTCGGAATCAAGAATTGGTCGTGCAGAAGCGCGGTCTCTACGACGGAAGCCCCAATGGACCTTCCCAAGTTTTTTCATAGAGGAAGACGCCATTTTCTGCTAAGAACGACGCCTGGGATGTCATATACACCACCGCCGACCAAGTTGCGAGGTTGAAAATGACTGACGAAGTGAGCGGCATGTATGAGTAGAGACCTTCACAACAAAGGAAGAGAGAGAGGGAGAGAGAGACGAGAGAGAAAGAAGGAGAGAGAGAGAGAGAGAGACGAGAGACGAGAGAGAGGGAGAGAAAAAAAATTGTTTTTTTTTTGTCTGAAATTAACTAAAATCCTCTAGTTATTTTTTTCTTTCTTATATTTTGGTTCTATTATAGAGAGAAAGGTCCTTAATGCAAAAAATTTAAACTTTTAGGAGTTAAAAGTTAATTTTGTCTTTTTTTATTAACGAAAAAATGGATGAAAAACGTTTGAGGGACCAACTGTGTCAAATTTTGGAAAACTGAGGGACCAATTTGTAACACTAAGCATAACTGAAGGACCAATATGGAACGAAAAATAACTGAGGGACCAATTTGAAACACTAAGCATAACTGAATGACCAATATGGAACGAAAAATAACTGAGGGATCAATTTGGAACATTGAGCATAACTGAGGAACCAAAATAGGACTTTGACCTTATATATATTATAAATTTACTCTTTTTCATTATTTTTGTGACACAGGTAGTAGTGGTTACTATGGAGGTCATCATATGGGTTATGGTCATGCACATGGTGGTTACTATGGTCATGGTGGTCATGGTTATTATGGCCACAAGCATGGCAAATTTGGAAAGCATGGCAAATTCGGAAAGCATGGCAAGTTTGGCAAGTTTAAGTAAAGTACATATATATATATACATGTATGTAATGATACATAAGCATGCATGTATGTTGTTGTAGTTAATTACTCATTTGTATTCCGTAAAATAAGCCATAGTTCTCATATAGCATATGGCATAATATATGTAACAGTTATCTTATGACTATACCTAAAGCTGCCAAAAGTTCTCATATCTAAATATAACGTGGGGTACGGTTTGCTATATAATTTATGTGTGCTTTTCTATAGATATTTTATGAGGCGTATCATTCGAATGTCACTTCTCAAACTAAAGAATACCAAAGTTAAATATGTGTAAATTATTTGGTAGCAAAGTGTAATTTATCTTACTTTTGATACTTATTTGATGACTACAAAATTTATTTGAGCATACACAAAATTCATGGCATTGATTAAGAGTTGTATTAAAAAAATCATATCAATAAATGAAGGTCAAAGGGTCATTTTGGTCCTAAATGTGTGTCCTAATGTTTATTTTGGTCTATTATGTTTCAAAATGTTCAAATTGGTCCTAACTGTTGACAAAATGGTTCATTTTGATCCCAAACTATTAAATTTGGTCATATTTCTCTCGTCTTTTATTTCAAGTTCAAAGGACTTGTTAAGAGGAACTCGTAGCTTTGAATTCGTCGCATTCGAATTTGAAACGAGAGAGATATGATCAACTTTGCTTGTTTGACCATGAAACGACAATATACTTTTAAGACCGATTTGATCTCGTTTGCTGACGACCCCAACTAGATAGAGAAAGTAGTCTTTGAGAACAATATAT
This sequence comes from Chamaecrista fasciculata, assembly GCA_003254925.1. Taxonomy (NCBI): domain Eukaryota; kingdom Viridiplantae; phylum Streptophyta; class Magnoliopsida; order Fabales; family Fabaceae; genus Chamaecrista; species Chamaecrista fasciculata. Next base: position 25,221 of record QANZ01021774.1, on the reverse strand, counting down.
AGCTCTAAACCCGTCACATTTGAATATGAAACAAGTCATATTCAATAATGGAGGACCAAAATGAAACATTTTGCAAACATTTAGGACCAATTTGAACATTTTGAAACGTAATGGACCAAAATAAACATTAGGACATACATTTAGGACCAAAATGACCCTTTAACCATAAATTAATTAATAAAGTTACGAACACACACATATATATATATATGTATGTATATCTCACTTTCTTATAAATTGCTCTGCATTCTATGTTTGTACAAATAAAGAGTGCAACTCATAGAAGAGCTAACATTCTTTTTTTTTTTTTTTGGGTAAAAGAAGAGAAAACATTCTAAAGCTGCCATCTTTGAATTGCCTTCTTTTTTAACATATAGATGGGCATTAGATTAATCTATTTAAACATTTTAATTTAATTACGATGGACTAGATTGGATGGGAGCCTACCACTATATATATATGCCTCTGCTCCTGCCACTACATTTACACTCCTTTGTCCCGTCGAAGAAATGAAGTGGTTCAATTTTATGTTTAACATGTAAAGTTTCTTTTATTAAGTCTCTTTTTTAAGTTTTGGGGGTTGAATCTTCCATGAGCTTGGATTTAATATAAGAAACCCTCGTTGGCTCGTTGTTTATTTCTTTTGGAGTGTTTTGCATGATTGCTAGATGTTTGAGTAATTGTTTTGTTGCACAATCAAATTTTTATTCATGCTTTGAGTTGTTTAATGACAGTTTTTGTTGGGAAAGGCGTTGAGACTTGGGATGGGATTAGGGTTCTTGAGCTAAGAGAAGAAGTTTTCATGTTGAATTGAATTAATTTAATGCCCTTTTTTATTTCTTTTTTATTTCTTTTTTGGTAAACCCCTTTTTTATTTCTTTGCATTGTCTTTATGATTTCATGTCTTTAAGTTTTTCTAGGAGTAGTAAGAACTCTGTAACTTAAATGACTCTCTGCTACTGTTTGTTTCTTGCTGCTTTTTAAAAAGTGATCAAACTTAGGGAAATTTTATTATTTATTTGTGTTCGTTTTATTTATACTTTTGTTTTGATTCATCAACACCATCATTCGAATTATATTTCTTAGATTAGTTACAAGATATAACATAGTGCTCATTTCATAATTCAAACTCTGTCTGGAGCGATACCTAATTCTCATATACTACTCTTGATAACGCATGTATATTTACACTAGAATTTATAAATTTAAAACTTATTTCTTATTTAAAAAAAACACCCATCATTATGTTGGACAAAGTTGTAGAAGCAATGCAATCGATGGTGGCTCTTCTTAGGGAAATGGTGATGTTGTTGGGCTAAATTTTTTATTGAAGATCTGCTATGATATTCAAGACCTTTATTGAAGATCATAAATCACTAGCCGTTGGACATCAAATTCAAATTGTTTCTTATACTAGCTAGCTTCTTAAAAAGCTCACAAGTATAAATTGAAGATCAATTGAAAAGCTCAATGGTGAATAAGTTATTGTGTGCTCTTGCTCATTATTTTCTCTGAACATATTATCATTGTAATTTTAGTGTGAAAAGATCTTAATGATCAACCCATATCATTGTGAGAGAACTCAAATTCTTTCAAATCTTATTTTGTTTGTTGTTAGGAATTGAAGCTATGGTCCTTCCTCCTTCATGAAACCCTTAGTGGCACGTCGTCTGTGGTTGATATAAGAGGTTTAGAGACTTTGAAAGCTATCATGTTGTAATTCTAGTAGTGGTAGTAGATTGTCTATCTCTTTGCTGTGAAACTTTATTGGGAAACATTTTCATAAAGAAACTGTTAAAGGAACCTAACAACTGAGGAACAATCAATTTTTATAAGGAACCTTCGTTTTAGAAAAGGTTTAATTTCCCAATTCATCTCCCTCTTGAATTATTTCTTTGTGCATTTAGATAAACCGGTGTCATTTAGTAAGTCTCTTAGTTAACTAATTTTGAAATTTGTACTCAAATTATACTGTATCTTACATTTTTAGATTGAGCCTTGCGCGACATTTGCGAGGTGGAGCCTCTTTTATCCAAACTAATTTTGTAAGACATTTAAAGTTTTTAAATTTTAATGTTAGGTGAATCCCAATTTTGTTATAGTTCCTATTCTTTATGTAATTTTTCTTTTGGGATGTCACAGTTTCTCAAATAAACCTTAAAGATAGCCTAGATTACTCAAATGTATAAACATATCATAAATCAATAAAGGGAAAAAAAGCGATAATGCACATAAGTCCTAAGAAGTTATGCCTAGGTTAGATAGTAGTCACCTAAGCAAGTGATGATCTAAGTAATTGGGTGCACAACCACAAAGTGAATGAATGTACATTTGCGTCAAAAGGAAACATTATCACAATTCAGGCAAGCAATGAATAGCATTATTAAAAAAACAGAAAAATAAAAGAAAAATAAAGGTTCTTTGAGAGTTGACATAAAAGGAAGTTTGTTTGAGGCCTTGTTATTAATTTTATTCTTTATATGTGATTGGTTTGATTATATTATAAATAAATTTGTGATTGGTTTGATTATATTCAAAATTGTTGTTTCCCTTCGAATTTTTGCTACCAAGTGCTGATTTAAGATGCATCTTAACATTCCAAAACGTTGGTGTGATGGGTAGCTGCAACCTCATAGTTTTAAGGACCCGTTAGGGTTTTGGGTAAACTTGAAATTGGGATTTTGGTCAAAACTCCTTGTTTTCTCAAAATTAATGGTTTGAGTGAGTTCAATGGTTGATTATAATAAGTTCTAATGCATTAGTTTGAATTTAGAATCAGTACTTCGAAACTTGGTTATTATAGATAAAACTTTAAAGTTGCAATTTGGTCCCTAAGGGTGATTTTGAAGGTTTTAATGAACTAAATGAATTTCTTAGAAGCTGCATCATATTCTTAGTTTTTAAATAGTGAAAAGCATAGTGTGCAAGTTTAATTGAAAGGAAAGAATGTGTCAAGTTGTGAGTTTGACTTGTGCCCTCGATTTTAAAATTTTTTTTTTATGAATTAATTTTAACATTTGGATTTCAAAACACATACTAAGATTCTTGGAAATATGGGAAAGGATTAGATAAGTCCTAGATAGTGGGTTCTTAGGTGAACTAGGGGTGTTTCAAGTTAAAGTTTTTAATTTGAGAGAATTGTACTTTTTCGGGTCTTTGGACCGAGGTCTTGAATGGTAATGTTGGTTGACATTTTGGTTGTAATTATGCTCTTAGATGCTTGCTTTGGTTATTGGAAGGAAGCAGGAAGGTTATGGAGTCCAATCTATCGACAAAGGTGAGTGGCTTTCTTATCTTGGCCCTACTTGAGGGTTGGTATGCTGAATGGTAATATTGCTAGGTGAATGAATTCTGTTGTTAATACTTGTCTAAGATAGTGAAATTTCAATAATTCTCATAGTTAATTCTAATTGTGGCAAATGAATTGTTTTTAGCAAAATGATTGTATTCTGGATATGAATATGTTTGCTTACCCAAAGTATTGGTTGTGACATTGAAGATGACATTCTTGAGGAAATTCTAGTGTGTTGTTTATCATTGATTGGTTGCGTGATGATTGTGGATGCTTGTGCTCCCTGACGGTCTGAGTTGGTATATATATTATGTGTGTCCCTTATCGGGTTGAGGTTGAATATGAGTATACCTTGTATGTTTCCCGTTGGGTTAAAGTGGATATGAATAGACGGTGTGTGCTCCTCAAAGGGTTGACGTAGATATTAATGATATTATATGTGTTTCTTGTGCATGAGTGGAGGTAGAACGAAAGTACTGTGTGTGCTCCGTTGAGGGTCAAGGTGATGACTTGTGAGCTCCTTGATGGGTTGAGGTGGAAATGCTGACATTGTGCTTTACTTGCGAAAGTGTGATGATTGGCTGACGTATGGGTTTGTTAGAATATTATTTGTTTGATAAATTGATAATTGTGTGATGTTAACTTTTGATATTGCTTATATTAAATGATTGATGATGGTGATAGTATATAATTTTTATTCAAGCATTGTATGTTCTGAGTTGTCTAAATTTGATTGTGCTTGTGCTTGTACTTGTGCTTGTGATTGTGTTTGCAATAGTGATTGTGAATGTGTTTGTAATTGTGGTTGTGATTGTGTTTGTGTTTGTGTATGCACTTGCTCGTTGATAGCACTGGCAGTGATATTGATTGAAAATCTTTACTTTGATGTGTGTCTTATTGTTGATTATTTGTGGAATGAATGAGTTAATACTTTGTGTGGTCCCGATGGGTGAGAAGCTGTGTGCGGTCCCCACGGGTTGAGATAATACTGTGTGTGGTCCCGATGGGTGAGAAGCTGTGTGCGGTCCCCGCGGGTTGAGATAACGATGTGTGCTCTCCCGATGGGTGAAAAGCTTTGTGCGGTCCGCACGGGTTAAGATGATGCTATGTGCGATCCCGATGGGTAAGAAGCTGTGTGCGGTCCCCACGAGCTGAGATAATGCTGTGTGCGGTCCCGATGGGTGAAAAGCTGTGTGCGGTCCCCACGGGTTGAGAACTTGAGGTGATGCTGTGTGCGGTTCCCTCATGATTGGAGGCAGAATTGAAATATCATAATTGTGTGTTACTTGTGATTAGATGTGAATTAATTGTTGAATCTTGTTTTGTATTAAGCCTTCACTTGCTTATAAATTTATGGTTGTCATGAATTGGGTGATGTCGAGGCTTTATTTTCTAATAAACTGATGATTATTATGAATTGGTTGTGTTGACTCTTCACCCGTTGAGAAATTAATAATTGTGTTATGCTGAATATTGACATTACGGATATTAAATATTTTATTACTAATGATGGTTAGAATGACATTAGTCAGATGGTTGTGGTGTTGCTGACTACCTTACAGGTAGATATTATTGTGGTGGACGTCGTCTAGTCATTCCTGGATATATGGGCTTCTTTTGAACGAATCTTGATTTCACTCTTAATTGGTATTTTCAAGAAAGCATTTCGCCCTCCTAGATTAATTTTATTTTAAATGACTAGCAAGGCTATATTTCCAGTATCTAAAAAAAAAATATGACCTGAGAGAGATCTATATTTCTCCCGTTAGGACGTTTTTACTTAATTTTTAAATCTCTCATGAGACTTCTGTTCTCTCATTGGTCTTAAAGAAATTATTTGAAATGTCCTTATGAGTTATAAGTTTTGAGTGATTTAAATACTTTATCTTCCTAAGATTTTGGTCCTTGAAATAAGTTTTAAATGATTTTATAATTTGTTTTCCCTCCCCAAACTTTATTTTAGCAAAGTAAAATTTTGTCACCTTCTCTATAAAACTTTATCTTCTTCTCGAAAGAAATCTCAAAGTATGTTTCCCTAAAATTCTTGATTTCAAAAGGTTTTTTCAAAGCCATGGTTAATCTTGTATTTTATATTCTTTTAACATTTACTAATTTTCTCATAGTTGAGTTGCTCTTGTCTTGTCATTAAGATACATGTTGGAATTGCTGAAAGAAGCTGAATTATTTTAGTTGAACGAGTGTTACTGTAAATTACTCATTGTTGGTGATTGCTAATTTGGTTGAGTACCCTTCTCCCTACGTGGTGGTGCCCAACACCACGACCGGGATGGGTTAGCCGCTCACTGAGTTTCGACTCACCCCACGTTTAACATTTTTCAGATACAGGTGAATGTCAAGTGTCAACTTTTGCTATGAAATGGAGTTATTCAGAAGCCCACGTCATTGTTCGTGTGTGTATTTATTTCATTGAATAGGACGGTGTTTAAATTCTAGTTTGTCAGCTCCACTAGTACTTAGGGAGGGTATTCAGGGATTTAATTGATATTTTGTATGACTCATTGATGCCATAGTTTTATTTGGCACTGTATCTTTATTTGATATTTTGAGACAGTGTTTGCATTGATAGATGATATTTTAAATTGATAAATTGACGGAAATGTGCAAGTGAATGATGAATTACGTATGCCCAAGTATTGTTTAGTATAATTGTATATAAAGTGAATTGTTACGTTGTTATTGTGTTTTTGATATGGGTTGACAGTGGGTAGGCTTACGGCGTGGGATGGACCCATGTCCGTGGCGGTCACGTGCTCCCACGGAGGGGGTCGTGACAAAAACTTTGGGCGCCGCTATCTCAGTGGCGGTGGCCCTCCCTCTAGTTATAGAGTTTTATGGTGATGACATTTTGGATCAGGGCTTCGATGACGACGTTCTATGGCGGCGAATCTGTACTAGTCATTCCACGACGACTTCTGACTTCCACAACGACTTCCTGGTTTGGTCCTCATTTTTGGGTGCTTTTCCATGCCGTCATTTCGTTTTATTATCTTATTATTGTTGCTTTGAGTCTGTTTATGTATTTTTTAGAACAACCATTGGGGTTGTCTGCTGTCCTGTTTAGAAGGATTTATCTCTTTTAGATGACTTTATTTATGTTTTTCGTTTTTTAGATGGTTGTAGCTTTAATTGGATTCCTAGATCCTCTAATTTGACAGTTACGTTGATTATCTTGCCAATTTGTCTAAAACGAGAACGAGTCCTCTTAGATGGGTTGTAAACCCCCCACCTTCGTCAGTTGATATCCTGTCTAGTGTTGTTGTTTATGCATGGGAGTGATTGACTATTTTTACTTTGTTTTCGTTTATATTGTGCTTAGCTTTGCCTTACTTTTGAATGAATTATGTTCCAGGTAAAAAAAAAAAATTCATATTGTTGATTAGATTTAAACTCTAATAATAGTTCAAAACAAGGGGATTTAATTACAAGATCATTGGAGATTTATAGTGATATATATTTGCTTCTGGTTGCTAAAGATACGCCTTGATTAAGTGACGTGCCCAAAGCTAAGCACATTGAAACTGATAAATTTAATTTGGGTAAATTGCACTTTGGTACTCTGTGGTTTGGTAATATTTCACTTTGACACCCTGTGGTTTAAAAAGTGATACTTTAGTACCCTATGATATTCTCTGTTAACACTTTAGTATCCTTTTGGAGCTATTTTTGTAATTTTAACCATAAGTGAAATATGACCAAGCCACAGGATACCAAAGTATAATTTACTCTTTTAATTTTAAGCCAAGCTTAGTAATTTTGGTTGTTAAGAAGAACTTTAATTGAATTAAGTTGGTTGAAGAGGGAAATTAGGGTTAGAGAAAAATTATAAATACTTCTCTCTAGTTGATGATCTGAATCTCATCTAAATCTTCCATCTCTCTTCTTCTCTCATAGTCCTACTCGACTAATTCTTTTTTCTTAGTTTAGGTTAAGGTTGGATTGGATGTTCTTTCACTTAGGAGATCTTGTCAACTTTTGTTTTTATCAATTTATAATATTTTCTCTTCTCTTACTCTGTATGTTTTAATTGTTTTAAGTTGAGATTACAGCCAATGACTTAGTTGTTTAATTTAATTTGTCAACATAATATTATATGAATATGTTGATTCGTAAATAATATAGTTTGTTGTCAAGTAGCAACTAATGTCATCGTGCCATATTAGGGACAGGATAATCTAAATAAGTATTTTCCTAAATTATTTATTTATTCCAAATATCATTCAAATTTTTATACTATTAATATTAATTAGTTCGGTGGGTTGATCGTGTCAGTTTGTCTTGTTAATATATGATCAAAATTGGTACGTTATCTTAATTATCTTTTAATCAACCTTAGAGAAATAGTGAATTTACTTTATAGAATCATTAGTTTATTATAATTGATAAAATTTTAAGTTTTTGGTATTAGTAATCGAGTGTGAAATTTTATAAAAATAATCCAGCCAAATCTTCATCGATGGATAACTTATATCACTATTTTATTTGCATGTCATTTTATATTTAAATTTTACAATCAATTTATAATTTTTCTTTGTTAATTTGTTTTTAAGAAAAAAAAAAGAGCTGGGTTGATAAACTTTAGATAAGGCTAGTTTACTATTATTTCAATCTTACTATAATTTTTTTTTAATATACAAATTGAAGTTTAATTTTTTTTTATAGGTTAAAAACTTATTTTGATTCCTAATGTTTATCCAGAGTTTTGCTTTGGTTCCTAATGTTGTTTTTCCGTTCAGTTTTGGTGTTTAATGCAAGTTTTTATTATTTCATTATAATTGATGTTCTATTTGATGGTCCAATTTTAGTTTCATTTTCTTACATTTCGAGCCCTTTAAAATTCACTAATCTACATTATGTCTATTCATTTCTCCATTTGTAACTTGTGTCACCATTGATGGAGTGGTTGTAATACCCCAAGATATTATATAAAATATTAGACTTAATACTTTGGTTGGAATAAAATCATATAGTGAATCTTGAAGTCATTCTGAGTTTTTGGTTAAATTTTGGGAGCAAACAAAATTTAAATTTTTATTCGGGTTTTTCTCCAGTCCCGACAAATGCCACTTTCGAGTGAGACTTGAAAGACGTTAGAGATAAAGTTTTCAAAAATCAATTTCATATTTGGAACCTATTTTTCGAAATGAAACCAATGATATAAATTTTGTTAAAAACTTCTATTTATGTATTTTTGAGTTTTTAGGAACTGTTTTGAAAGAATTCACATGGTTCTGGGAAATACTATGGTTTTAACCTCCTTTCTCCAAAATTACATTTCCCCCCCAAGTTTGGTTAGAATTATAAGTGAACCCCCACTCACTCTCATAGCATCACGATCTCTCTCTCCTTCATTTTCATTTTTTTTCCTCTCATCTCAACATTTCCTCTCTTCCTCCCTCAACTCGCCGCACCACCACCACGTACCTGCTCGACCGCCGCTTTCTGTCCGTCCAGGAGCTCCGACGACGGCCAGCCACCGCCGGCGAGGGTCACCGTCGTCCTCCTCCTTCCTTTCTCTCATTTGGTACATTTTCCTCTCATTCTTCCATGTATGCTTCTCTCTTCGAAATCCATGGAATTTGTTGGTGTTTCCTTCGAATCTCTTGTGTTTTTCTGATAATTTGTGATACGCTAAACATCCCTAACACTTGGTTTGATGCTTGACTCCATATTCATCAATTTGGGACCCCGATAGGGCTTATGGTAAACTTTAAATTGGGGATTTTGATGAAATCTTTGAGTTTTCTTAAAATTGTTGGTTCAAGTGAGCTTAGTGGAAGATAATATTGATTTCTATATCATCAATTTGAAATTAGAGAGTGTATTTTGAAATTTGATATTTTGGGGTATAACTTTAAAGTTACAAATTGGTCCATACTGTTGGAGATTGTGCCCTAGGGCCAATCATTTCTTGTGTATGTTTTGAACATATTGATTAATTTATGGAGATAAATTATGTTGTTATCATATTATTAGCATGTTTACTATGATAGCGTCCTTGATTAATTATGAGATAATTAATCTAAATTCGTCCCTGGTCGATTATTCTCGTGGGAGCGAGAATGAANATATTTAAATTTGTGGGACAAGTTTAAATATATTAATTGTTAAATAGTTAATGGGATTAATCTATTTACAATTATAATATTAGGGAATAATAAATTAGATAATGTTCCTAAAAGTTAGGAGATTATTGATTTATTAAATTCATTAATATTGGGCTTGAGGGTGGCGCCTCATGAGAGATGATTTTAATTAATGGAAATGTTTTATTAATTAAAGTCATGAATTTGAATTCAAAGATTTGATCTAGATTTCAAGATTCAAAATTTGAATTAAAGATTTTAGGGTAATATTTTAATTCAAAATCATTGGAAGATAATAAGTTGGTTATAACTTCCTAAGAATTAGGAATGTTATTTTTCATTTATAAAATTCCAAGAAAAAGCTAGGGGATGGCGCATTCCACTTGTGAGACCCAAGGGAAGATTTGATCTTCCATTTGATTCTCAAAGATTGCAATTTGAATTTGAATTGAAATATCAAGGTAATATTTTAATTAGAAATTCAAAGTCCTAAAATTGTGATATTATTGTAATCTCATAATTTTATAATTTGATAATCCTATAATTTAGGGATTCCCTAATTATAATTATCAAAATTCCCCAAGTATATTAAAAACCCTAGGCAAGTCGACTTGGAGGCTAAGAATTCATTAAGTGAACTTTTGCTTTCTTCTTTTGTGAGAAAAGAGAGAGAATTCGCCTAACCCAAGCCTAGGAGTGAGAAAGTCGATTTTTCTAAGTGTGATAGCAAAATTCGACTTGTCTAAAAATAGCTAGGGTTTTGTGAGAGTGAGCCTCTTGATTTGCGCCACCTATACACTTTGGTCAAGAATTGTTCTTGATCAATCTTTTTGGTTCAAGAATCGTTCTTGATCACCAAGAACTGTAGATTGGAGTTCCCGAGTTCTTTTGGAGAAGAGAACTGAAGGCTAGCACCTTGGTGCCATCAAACTGCTCGTGTGGATTACCGGCAGAGGAAGGACGCGTCAAGTGGACTTCTCGGATTCGCCCCGTTCAAACCGGACCGATTGAAACTCGTGAGGTATACCACTGACTTTACCGGATTAAATTCATCTAGCGGATCCTCTAGGAAATTATAGAGTGGCGAAAATTTTTAATTATTAACGTTTTCTTCCGCTGCGCCGCCTCTATTATTTCCCAACAGTGGTATCAGAGCCACGCTAGTTTTGAATTTAATAATGGTTTTTTGATTTATACATGTGATGTATGATGTGTGTTTACCGCTTTCAATCATATGTTTGGTTTAACGAAAATCCACCGAAAGTTTTTTTTTTTTAAAAAAAAAAACTCGATCTATGAAGACAGGTGCAAATTTTATGTATATGATACATAGTAAATCAATTGGATTGATTTGAAAAATTTTTCTTGAATATTTAAGGCCAAAGTCGAAAATCCCTATATAATTATAATTAAAAGTGTTTTAATTATAATATTTGTGGGGTGGCTGAAAATTTTGTTAAAATTATGAATTTTAAAATTTTGGGTCAATAATTTAAATTCTTGAATGAGATTCTTGAATTTTATAATTATTGATACAAGGCCTAATTTTCAAGAAAGGCATGTTAAAATTGCACAAACCCTAATTGAACATATTTTAAAAATTGTTTTTGGTATGTGTTGTTGTATGCCGTGTTAGACATGATATTATGTGAATTGTTCATATGTGTTGTGTGGTGTTGGATATGGCTCTAGGGTTTTTGGTAAATACGGCCTGCGTGTCGTCTCCCTATACTCTGTTGTAAATTTACATTTCTGTTTATACCTCAATGTAACTGAGGTTTTTCCTATGTAATTTTATTTTTCTTTTACATAAATTCTCTCATTGGCTTGAGAGGATTATAGGGTAGATGGGCCATATCTAAACACGATATGTTTTATGCATTTAGTTTTTGTATGTGATGCAATGCGCTAGATGTATGCCTAGGGGTGCAAATTTTAATATGCAATTTTAATTTTACACTGTAACGTATATGATACGAGTGTGGGATCTTGTATGAGATACAAAATCTGTGCATGCGTTTATATGTATGAGATACATGGGAAATAAACACATGACACAACTCAGTTAATTTTAAAATTGGTTTTAAAATTAAATTAAAACGGAACATTAAAAATTGAACCCTTTTAAAAATCTTAAGTTTTAATGCCATCAATAAAACACCCTGTTAAAATCTTGTTCATTGCGAAGCGGTGATCGCCTACGCGACACGTATCTGCCTTGACCTTGAGGAGACACAGGTGAATGGGCGTTTCAACATAACGCCTCGTTGAAATCTCGGTTCATTAAATGCGGTGATCGCCTACGCGACACGTGTTTAGTGGGCCTTGATGATATGGGGGTTGGGCCTTGGCCTCGTTGTTTGAGCCTAGCCATTCACAAGTTTTATTGTGCGACTTAATGGGGTTATCAAATCAGATTTGGACCTCAAGGCATTAGATGGGATAAACATGCCATAATAAGTATCATATGATGATACAGTCCCATAAAGATCTAAGAGTCACATGAGATGTGATTGGTAAGGAGTTACCTACCTAAGGTTAAATCGGTTTTGATAAAAACGATAACTCACGTGTTTTGGGTAGTCGTGATGGCTTGCTAGAGTCTGCTCTCGACTTGTGAGTCATAGAGATGGCTTGCTGCCAACTTCACATGAGGCCTGCTGGGTCACACATGAGCAGGATCTAGACACTGCTTAAAAGGGACACGAATTAGGGTTAATTATTGAGTCACTCGAATGACACGATTTAAGACATAGCTGAATGTTTGGGACATGAAGTCTTGTCTTAAATAAGATCTACGTTTGTGATATTTAAATTTGTGGGACAAGTTTAAATATATTAATTGTTAAATAGTTAATTGGATTATTCTATTTACAATTATAATATTGGCGAATAATAAATCAGATAAGGTTCCTAAAAGTTAGGAGATTACTGATTTATTAAATTCACTAATATTTGGATAATTATTGGTTGAGGGTGGCACCTCATATAGGGATTTTAATTAATGAAAACGTTTTGTTAATTAAAGTCATGACTTGGATTTGAATTTGAATTCAAGATTTGATTTTGATTTCAATATTCAAGGTTGAATTAAAGATATTAGGGTAATATTTTAATTCAATATTAATAGGGAATTTGAATTAAAGATATTAGGGTAATATTTTAATTCAATAATGAATTTGAATTCAAGATTCAAATTTGAATTAAAGATATTAAGGTAATATTTTAATTCAATATTGTTGGAAGATAATAAGTTGGTTATAACTTTCTAAGAGTTAGGATTGTTATTTTGATTTATTCAATTCCATAAAATTTTAGGGGAGGATGGCGGATGGCTTTGTGGGTCCAAGGGAAGATTTGATCTTCTATTTTGATTCTCAAAGATTGCATTTGAATTCAAATTAAGATATTAAGGTAATATTTTAATTAAGAATTCAAGTCCTAAAATTGTGATATTATTGTAATCTCATAATTTTATAATTTGATAATCCTATAATTTAGGGATTCCCTAATTATAATTATCAACTCCCCAAACTCTATAAATAGGTAAGGCCAAGTCGAATTTGCAAGCTAGTTCTATAGATGGGAAAAGTCGATTTTTGCTTGTGTGAGACAAAGGAAAAATTCGGCCAACCCTAGTTCTAGAGAGAGAAAGTCGACTTTCTCCAAGAGAGAGAGAAAGTTCGACTTGCACCAAAAGCTTAGGGTTTTTATGTGAGACCAAGAAGGTGTTCTCGGTTAGGCGCCATCTTAGTCTTGTAATTCAAGAATAGTTCTTGAATTTCAAGGACCGTAGATTGGAGTCCCGAGTTCTTTTGGATAAAAGAGCTGAAGGGTAGCACCTTGGTGTCAGCAAACTGTTCGTGTGGATTACCGGCAGAGGAAGAACACTTGGAGTGGGCTTCTCGGAATCGCATCATTCAACCACATCGATTGAAACATTGAGGTAAAACTTCTTCCTTCACCGGTTTAAATCCTGCTAGCGGATCCGTAGGGAAATTACCTTTTGTCTTGCGTCATGTTTTAATTAATTTTTATTTTTCGCTTCCGCTGCGCGCACCGTGATTTCTCAACACATATCTCATATGGTGTCTTCTCAACTGCCTTAGACGGAACACGGTTAAGTGTGAACGCAACAGTTTCTAGAGCATGCCCCCAAAAGGATGGCGGAAGATCAGCTTGACTCATCATAGATCGGACCATATCTAATAAAGTCCGATTCCTCCTCTCAGAAACACCATGCCACTGTGGAGTTCCAGGAGGGGTAACTTTTGAGACTATCCCACAACATCTAAGATGATCAACAAACTTTTGGCTCAAATACTCGCCTCCTCGATCGGATCGAAGGACTTTGATTTTCTTGCCAACTTGGTTCTCTTTTTCACTTTGAAATCTCTTGAACATTTCAAAAGACTCTGACTTGTGCTTCATTAGGTAGACATAGCCAAACCTACTGAAGTCGTCAGTGAATGTAATGAAGTATGAGTAACCACCTCTAGCTTGAGTACTTATGGGTCCACATACATCACTATGTATGATTCCCAATAAGTCAGGTGCTCTCTCACTGTGGCCAGTGAAGGGCGCCTTTGTCATCTTACCAAGTAAACAAGATTCGCAAGTATCATATGATTCAAAATCAAATGAACTTAGAAGTCCATCTTTATGGAGCTTCTCTAGGCGTTTCTCGTTTATATGGCCTAAACGACAATGCCAAAGGTACGTAGGATTTGATTCGTTAATCTTAATCCTTTTGGTATCAATGTTATAGATATTGTTATCGTGTTGTCATTCTAATTTTAAGATGTAATGATTATATTGCAAATCACAATAAGCAAATAAAACATCATCTTTATAAATAGAACACCTTCCATTACCGTTAACACATGTAAAACCTTCCTTATCCAAATAAGAAAGAGAAATAATGTTCGAACTTAAAGAAGGTACATAATAACAATTATTTAAAACGAAAAATAAGCCCAGAGGGCAAAACAAGCTCGTATGTTCCCACAGCAACAGCAGCAACTCTTGCTCAATTGCCTACACGTAGGTCCACCTCGCTTCTGTCCAGCTTTCTACTGTCTCTAAGACCCTGCACATGTTGGGAATTCAGGGCGCCTAAGGCAGCGGAAGCAAAAACAGGAAATTAAAAAAATTTAAACGCCTAGGTCCTAGAATTCCCGAACGGATCTGCTAGCTGAATTTAAAACCTTTGGTTAGTGGTATACCTCACGAGTTTCAATCGGTTTAGTTGAATGGGGAGTTTCCTAGAAGTCCACGTGACGCGTCCTTCCTCCGCCGGTAATCCACACGAACAGTTTTGGAGATGCCTAGGTGCTAGCCTCCTTCACTTCTCCAAGTGAATCCGGAACCTTTATCTACGGTGTTCTTTAAATTCAAGAACTCTTCTTGAATTGTCAAGAACTGTATGGCGCCTTGATCAAGAATCTTATTCTTGATCCCACACAACCTTGTCACACAAAACTAAACCCTTTAGTGTTGTGCGCCACTTTCTCTCTCTAGGAAAGCAAGTCTGCGATTTTTCTCTCTCTCCTCACCAAAGGCAAAATCGAATTTTCCTTGTGAAGAATTTAGGCTAAGTCGACTTTTCTAATGTGCATGAGGCTCTCACCCTTTTGTGATTTCACTCTCAAGAATCCAATTCTCAAGTTGTGAACTCTCTCTAACCTAGAGCAAAATTGAATTTTCTCTCTTGGTTAGCTCTTTCTCAAGAATCCAATTCTTGTGATGATATATGAGTGAATGTCGACTTTGGCTTCCTTTTATAGGGTTTTGGGGACTTTGATAATTATAATTTAGGAAACAAGGCTTGCAAGCATCATATGATTCCAAATCATGTGAGCTTTAGAAGTTCATCTTGATGAAGCTTCTCAAGGCGGTTCTTGTTTGTATTGCCTAAACAACAATTGCCAAAAGTCCGTATCGATGTTATAAATATTGTTATCGTTCTAATTTAACATAATCGTTGTCTTTGCAAATCATATGAGCAAATAAACATTATTTTATTAAAATAGAAACAACTCTTTAATGTTTACACAAAAATCTACCTTATCCTCACAAGGAGAAAACAATGTTTAAACATTTAAAGAATAACAATAAAACTAGCCCGAAAAGGGGCGGTCCAAGCTCGCATGTTCCTACAGCAGCAACGGCAGCAACATTTGCTCCACTGTCCACTTCTAGGTCCATCTCGCTCCCGTTCTCGTTTTCTACCGTCTCTGAAGACCCTGCACATCAAATGTGAGAATCACATGCGTATCCAATACTAAAGTGATTTAAGTAGAAAAGGAACACTTATAATAAAGATACCTGAAGTAGAGGGCTTAACGCACTTCTTCTTCTTTTGATCTTCCCAGTAGTATTTGCACTTTCTCATCGCGTGTCCTGACACTTGACAGAAAGAACAGAATACTTCCTCTGAGGGCTTTGCCTTCTTGGCAGGTGATTGAAGAGGGTCGTCCTCTGGCTTGGTCTCACCATCCAGCTCGATTCCCTTTCTCTTTTCTTTGCCCTTTAACTTCCTTTCCCTTTTCTGAATCATGGATGCCTCAACAGACTTGAGCATCCCATGCAATTCAGAAATTGTCTTCTCTGTTCCTCTCCTCAAGAAGCTTTTGAC
>QANZ01021771.1:7045-28009 GCA_003254925.1 Chamaecrista fasciculata | reverse complement strand
GCTACGGGCAACGTTAGACTAAGCCAAAGTCTGACAACTACAACGTCGAAATAATGATGACCTCAGGTCTAAGGCGTCGTGACAAGCGTACAAGAGAGGCAAGCTGATGACTAAACCCATGCAGGACTCTCCGGGTCAGTCCAGCAACTCGTAACCCCTTACGTAGTTGCACCATGACTCTCATTCCAGCATCTAGTGCGTGCATCCCTATGCACTGAGGTCATGCTGATCTTAGTTCATTTTCGCTCCCACGAAAACAATCGATCAGGGACAGGTTTAGATTAATTATCTTATAATTAATCACGGATGTAATCACAGTAAACATGATAATAATGTGAAAACCATTAATTTATCTCTATAAATTAATCCATATGTTCATAACATATACAAAAGAGGATTGGCCCTAGGGCACAATTCCTAACACTATGCTAGGAAAGCGACCGATACGTATCTAAATGATATTTGGGAGAAAGGAAGATTAACTGCAATATACACATCTATGCTAGTGTTTGTGACATGTCCCTTATGACATTGTGTCGTCGTAAGTGTGGATACTAAGCATACAAGGAAGACAATCTAAGTCAAGCAATGACTTGAGAGGGATTAGATTTGTCATGAAAAGTGTATATAGTTAAATCTAGGACATCTTAGGCATAATTTTTATGTTCCAGCTACATGAAGGAGAAGGTTGTTTGTGATGGTCCCATAAAAGGATTTCTAGTACAAGTACCTAAATGAAGACGCCATGCCCACGGGGTCACGGCAAAATGTTGGGAAATCACAACGCGCACAGCGGAAGCGAAAAATAAAAATAATATAAAACATGGCGCAAAACAAAAGGTGATTTCCCTACGGATCCGCTAGATGAATTTAAACCGGTAAAGATAGTGGTATACCTCACGAGTTTCAATCGGTTCGGTTGAATGGTGCGTTTCTGAGAAGTCCACTTGAAGCGTCCTTCCTCCGCCAGTAATCCACACGGGCAGTTTAGTGGCACCAAGGTGCTAGCCTTCAGTTCTTTTCTCCAAAAGAACTCGGGAACTCGATCTACGGCTCTTAAAATTCAAGAACAATTCTTGAAACTTAAGAGGAAAGTGGCGCCAAGAACACACAAGAACTTTTCTTGGTTTCTCTCTCAAAAACCCTAACCCTAGGGTGCAAGTCGATTTTTCCACTCTCTTGGAAATCGACTTTGCCTCTCTCTACAATTTAGGGAGCTTCAAATTTTCTCTCTCTAGGAAAATCAAGTGTGCAAGTCGACTTGCCTAGGCCCTATTTATAGAGTTGGCGAATTTTGATAATTATAATTAGGGAATCCCTAAATTAATGGATTATCAAATTATAAAATTATAAGATTACAATAATATTATAATTTTAGGAGTTGAATTCTTAATTAAAATATTACCTTAATATCTTAATTGAATTCAAAATGCAATCTTTGAGAATCAGAATGGAAGATCAAATCTTCCTCCTTGGACCCACAAGTCATGCGCCTATCCCCTCTCATTTTCTTTGGAATTTTATAAATCAAAAACATTCCTAAGTCTTAGGAAGTTATAACCAACTTATTATCTGTCAAAGATTTTGAATTAAAATATTACCCTAATATCTTTAATTCAAATTTTGAATCAAATTCAAATTCATGACTTTAATTAATAAAACATTTCCATTAATTAAAACCATCTTATATGAGGCGCCACCTTCTATCCAATTTATCCTAATATTAGCGGATTTAATAAATCAATAATCTCCTAACTTTTAGGAACCTTTTTAATTTATTATTCCCTAATATTATAATTGTAAATAGATTAATCCAATTAACTATTTAACAAATAATATATTTAAATTTGTCCCACAAATTTAAATATCTCAACCGTAGATATTATTTAAGACAAGACCTTATGTCCCAGACATTTAGCTATGTCTTAAATTGTGTCACCGGAGTGACTCACGAATTAACCCTAATTCGTGTCCCTTTAAGCGGTGTCCAGATCCTGCTCATGTGTGACCCAGCAGGCCTCACATGAAGTTGGCAACAAGCCATCCCTATGACTCACAAGTCGAGAGCGGACTCTAGCAAGCCATCACGACTACCCAAAACACGTGAGTTATCGTTCTATCAAAAAGACCGATTTAACCTTAGTACCACCTTGTCATAGACCCTATTGTCACACGATATTTTGGTCATGGATAAGGCACGGGAAAGTCATCCTTAATCCAAACCACAACTTTCTCGATTTCCTAAGTAAGTCCCATTTCCCTGTGTGGCCACATATTCCTTGGACAGACTCGTCGAGGGCGCCAGTTAAATATCTCTCATCTTTAATGAGGGACAAAATTCCATCTTGGTCAACCACATTCCTCACCACTGTAATCAACCAAACTCGTACCTAGCCCTTATGGCTACCCTGCTACGGGCAACGTTAGACTAGGCCAAAGTTTGACAACTACAACACCGGAATAGTCAAGACTTCAGGTCTAAGGCATCGTGACAGGTGTATAGGAGAGACTAGCTAATGACTAAACCCATGCAGGACTCTCCGGGTCAGTCCAGCAACTTGTAACCCCTTACATAATTGCACCATGACTCTCGTAAAGCATCTAGTGCATGTATCTCCATACACCGAGGTCATGCTGGTCTTAGTTCATTCTCGCTCCCACGAGAATAATCGACCAGGGACGGATTTAGATTAATTATCTCATAATTAATCAAGGACGCTATCATAGTAAACATGCTAATAATATGATAACAACATAATTTATCTCCATAAATTAATCAATATGTTCAAAACATATACATAAAATGATTGGCCCTAGGGCACAATCTCCAACACAAAACACCAAATATGAAGACAAGAGAAGAAGAGACTTTTGACAATCCCACAATCCACCAAGTGTGAGTGGGAGAGGTTGGGATATGGGTCCACCCTTGATGGATTGGACTCAGTCAAATGTGATCCTATATATATATAATAATTAAATATTATTAATTATGAGTGGATTAATTAATTAATTAATTAATTTAATTAATTAATTAACATTAAAAGGATCATGAAAGTTGGTTGAGATTTATGGAGAATATCCATTAGAATTATTTTGAATAATTTTGAAAGGATATTATTTTATTTAATCTGACCAACATTGTTTTTAATATTAATTAAAAACAATAAACTCATACTTACACACACGTTCACAAAGGAGCAGTTTCTAGAGAGTGGGTTTTTGCTGAGAGAACGTGGGTGTAAAATTGTGAAGAGATAAACTCTCATAGGAAGTGGGAGAGGATACTTTTTCTTGCGTGAAAACTATTTTTTAGAGAATTCTCTCTATATCAGTTTTTGGCTTTTCTGCGGCTTGCTCTATTGGAGGTGACATTTGCTGTGAAGACATGAATCCGAGTTCGTCATTCTGACAGGGTTTCTCGTGTGTGTATCTTGAATCGACATTCCTGGTACGCCCAAATTCTTTCAGTTCTATATAAAGAAGTGTTGTTAAATGTCTAATGTAAGTCACCATCTTTTTATTATTCTCATTTGTTTTATATTTTTTAAAAGTTGCTATATATTTAACGTGACTGTAATATTTTTATAATACTTCTAGGGGACTCAATGAAGCCTTCACATAAAGAAATCCAGAAATTATGTCGAAAGATTAAACATATGTGGAGGAACGAAAAAAATTGTTCTGGCGTAAGTTGTGGATTCTCAAACTTCTTCTTTGTTTATTGATCAGTATTATTTATTTATTTATTTATGTAGGTTTGTAATACTGGGGTAAATGCACAACAAACTTGGGTGGAAAACTTATTCATTCCCTGTGAAACACCAAATCAAACAAAGGTCAGTGAAATAATTATAAATATATTAGTATAGATAAATCAATTTGTTTAGTTTCACATTCTTATACAATTCATACTAACAAAATAATCACATCTTTTATTTTAAAGGTTCATCGTTTAGAAATATATAGTTTTGGATGGGGGATGACAGTGAAGGCGGATAAGACACTTGATAAATATTTTATGTATCAAATCATTTTTGTTTTAAAATTGCAATGTCTATATGTATAATTTTTTTTCTTTTCATTTAAACAGAGACATGGTGATTAACAAATATGAGTTTGACACATCATGTGTAAGTATTTTTAATTGATACTATATTTATATTTATATTTTATTATAGTAGTATACATTGATGTTTGTTCATACTAATATAGGTGGGTCAACTTTATCGAAAGAAGCATAAGTATAGACCTTGGAATAAAATTATATTGGAGGTGTGCTATTCATTCAAAGGAAGAAATGTGCATTTTAAAGGTTAGAGATAAAATTATATCAATTTTGTCATCTTTTATTTTTTAGGCAAAAGACTCTTTCGTGCCCCTAACGTTTGCGATGATTTTCAGTTATGCCCCTAACGTTTCATTTGTGTCAATTGTGCCCCCAATGTGAAACGTTAGTTTCAATTATGCCCCCAATTTTGGCTCAATGTTGATGTGTAAATTTTTTTTACTTGTGTGTCAATTTTTTGTTCTGAATTGAATATGTGACAAGATGACTGGATAAATAAAATATTTCTAATTTATTTTTTATCCACCGTGGCATTTCCTACGTGGTATAAGGCTTGCGAAGATGAAGATGAAGATGTCAAAAAAAATTTAGGGTAGTAATTTTTTGGTTTAGAGAATGTAAATCCACGTAGGAAATGCCATGATGGATAAACTATAAATCAGGGATGTTTTATTTATCCAATCATCCTGCCACATATTCAATTCAGAACAAAAAATTGACACGCAAGTAAAATTGGGGGCATAATTGAAACTAACGTTTCACATTGGGAGCACAACTGACACAAATGAAACCTTAGGGGCATAACTAAAAATCACTGCAAACGTTAGGGGCACGAAATGGTCTTTTGCCTATTCTTTTAAGTGAAGCGTCCATCAATCGACACATGTTTAAATAACTATATCGTATCATCATTAGGTGACTACCGTTTGATCTCATTCTTTTATTAACATATTTACCTTTGTTGTGTTTATTAAATGTTAATTGATGATTCTCAATTTTTTTATATGTTTAGGATAATGTCTTCAATAGCATGGAAACAGTTGGAAAATGCAATAATTGGTAAGCAAGTATCTAGCTCAAGTAACTAAATTAAATGTTTGTCAAATTTAAGACACTCAATGTAAATTATAGAGTATAGATTATTTAAGTATTGTATTTGATGTCAATATTTTAATATACGTAGTGTGTTTTTTGACTAAATTATTTATCAATATAAAAATTTTATATAATTTTATACTATAAATTATTTCAAACGTTACATACTTAGTTTCTAGTATATATATATATATATACATATATAACTTTTATAGCTCTTTTACTAGCCACATTCCAATAGAGAAGTGAGAAATTAAAAATATGGCTTAAAAATCATGGGAAACATAAGAGAGTAATAGAACAACATTAATTTAACAAGTTAAGCATTTAAATCAATTTGGGATTCTCTCCTTTCCTGATCTTGCTATGCCTCCACCACGTCTAAGTCATGAGTTTTCTAGGCTCTAGTGAGGTTCATATTGCCCTTTAAACATAGAGACCTTATCAAGGTTTTGGGTCAATGTGGATGAGACCATTGTTCCTTCTTGTTTGGATTGGAATTTTGGCCCACAACACTTCTCTCAATAGGCCCATTAGCATTAGAGGGAATGTTAGTGTGACTTTATGATGTGGGCATATTGGTGCTTTTGTTTCCACGGTCCATGCCAGTCTTGGCATTTGAGGAATTTTTGTGCATGGTTCGGCAGCCTTAGTTTGAAATGATTTTTGCAAATGTTTTTGAAAAAAACTGAAAAAAAAAACGTCAAAAAGACATTTCAAGATAATTTATAGGTATTCAAATTAAGATAATTTAAATATGAATAAAAAAGTTTTAATTTTATCAACCAAACATGTTTTTTAAATATTGAAAATTAAAAAATAAAAATAACATTTTTTTAAAAAAATAAAAGACAATTTTTTTAAATCAAACCTATCTTCGGTCATTGTTACTTGTCGTTTATATTCGACTTAAACATATATATATATATTGTCGTTTATTCTACAAATATGTAGGTAGAATAAATAAGGGACTAAATTGTTAACTTAGTAAAGAAAGAGAGACTAAATAGTAAATTTTCTCTTATTTTTAATTTCATAGACTATAGTTTTAAATATAGACGACCATAAAGGGGTAGAGCCATATAATATAAGATAAATGATAGATAAATAGAAGAAATAAAAGGGAGTTGTAGAAAGAAGAGAATGATTGTATTGATGAAGTGAAGTAATTGAATAGGGGACCAAATGAGATTGAAGAATGAAGAATGAAGAAGGTGATGGGTAGTGATTGGTAATTAGTGAGACATGTCAGCAGGTATTTCGGTGCACATTTAATTTTCATCATAAGCTGCCTTTTCCAACTCTAAGACCCCACTCTTTCCTCATTCATCTTTTATGCTTCCACCCATTTTCATGGACATGGATCCTCTGCATTATCATTTTGGTGCATTTTGGTGCAGTTTTAAGAGAGAAAGAGAGAGTTAGAGAGAGAAAAAATCAATGGGACCCACACATCACCACACTTCTCCCTCTAACTCTTCCATTCTCTCTCTAAACTGCAGGAACTTTACACTTTAGAGGATCCAATCTGTATTTTCATATACCTCTATCTATATATATTATTTTCCATAATTTCATATATATATATATATATAATCATTTTATTAAATTACTACTGAATTAGCTAGTAATAATATATATAANAGAGAAAAAAAAAAAGAGAAGTGAAAGAGAAAGCGAAAATATGATTTTACATATTTTTATTTCATGAATTTTATATTTTCTCTCTTCTTCCTTACTCTCTCTAATTCCACAAGAAATGTAAAGAAAGAAATTCTAGAGGATCCAATCCCAAGATTCGAACCTTATTGCTCTTATATAGGGTGTAACTCGCTTATTATTATAAACTATTTAAATATCTTTTTAGTTATACATATATTATATTAATTTGAATATTTTATAGTACACTTCAAGTGAAATACTAAAAAAGAAAATGTCAAAAATATGAGTTCTACTGAAATTTTCTTTCTCTAACGGTTCGTTTCTCCCTTGACACTACACATATAGTGTACACTAGAGGAGATCCATATCCTATATTATATAGAAATGGGGTATTAAATTTGTAAAAGTAAATAGATAGAAGTAGGGGGTTAAATTGTGATTAACGTGTTGTTGTGAATAATGTGAAGGTACCCACAGCCATAAATGGTCCCAGCCAGGTCTATGGACCACCCCATCTGGCTCATGTCCGTGGTTCACCCTACAACCCACCATCACCTCTCTCCCTCTGCTTTTATTACCTTTTGTTTCCAACTTCTTTTATCTCTCTCTCTCACTCACTCTCTCTCTCTATATATATATATCAATATCTATACACACACTCACACTACAATTAATGTCTTAAATTAATATCTTCTGGTCCATAATCAGACCTAGCTTGCCCCCCCTCTTGTCCTACAAATTCATTATCCTCCCCTTTAATTCTATATTATCTTATCCACAATTATTGTAAATTAAAAATAGTTAGTTATATCCTTAGAGTCAAAAGTATTTTTTTTTTATTCCTAAATTTTACATTAATTTTTAAGTTCGTCTTCAATATTTCTCTTGTTATTAATTTTGTCCCCATTTCGGATTTTAGTCAATTTTCATTATTTGACTAAATTCTTTTAACAAATTAACGAGAGGGTTCATTTTATTTTTTAATTTGAACTAAGATTTGAGTCTTTTCTATCATTTTTATTTTTATATTATATGTCATTAGTCATATAAAATTTGTAGTTAATATTATTTAAAATAAGAACAAATGATAAAATTAATCAAAATATGAAATATTTGACATAAAATTCATAAAGAAAAATATTAAGGATTAAAATAGTGCTTTTGTCTATGTGTATATATGTGTGTGCGTATGTATGTGTTAGTGATGATAGATCAGAATTGTATTGTATATTCTTTTTCACCTGAATAAATTCTATATAGCGATCCAGAAATTTAGTAACAGGTAGATGCTGGGGACTGATTAAACTAATTATTAAATGCTGAATGAATATATATATATATGGCTTTTTTAATTTGAATATAAATAACTATTACTTGGCATAGTTTGATTGGAGGCAGTGAATTAATTACAAGCTTCACATTTGCCTCCATTGTCTCTATATATATGCATATGAATATGATAGATGGAAATGGAATGCTGCACTATCAGGCCACGCACACGAGGCCTAAACCATATCTTCATCGGACTACCCTTTCATATATAATTGGTCAAAATGTGATTTTGGTCCTAAATGTTCCTTAATGTTTGTTTTAGTCTTGTATGTTTTAAAATATTTATATTGGTCTTAAATTTTGATAAAATATTTTATTTTAGTCCCAAATTATGAAATTTGATTATATTTTTCTCGTATCTCTTTTCAAGTTCAAAACATTTGTTAAACTTGAAATGTGAGAGACATGATCAATTTTTCTTGTTTGATTGTGAAACGAGACCGATATAACCTTATTTGCTGATGGTCTCAACTAGATAGAGAAAACACTATTTAAAAATAATATGTAGCTCTGAACTCATCACATTTGAACTTGAAACGAGAGAAATATGATCATATTCAATAAGTTAAGACTAAAATAAAATAGTTTGTCAATATTTTAGACCAATTTAAACATTTTGAAAAATAGTAAACCATAATAAATATTATGATATATATTTAGGACCAAAATGAACGTTTCACCTATATAATAATTTCATCTTTCACTTTCTCCCTTCATTCATTGAGTTTATTACTTTAATATATATATATATATATATATTTATATATGCGCTTATTTTCACTAGCTATCAGAATAAAGAAACATCCATGCTCATTAATTATTAATTTATTACCAGCAGTACAGTGTATATGGTTGGTGAAGTCTCTTGTTAGTAATGGTGTGATGGTAGTAATATTGAAAATTTCATAAAAAAAAAAAAGTGAGGGTTTTTATAGGGAAACAAAGAGAACTAGTTAATTATCTGAAGCCATTATTGCAAAGCCGATACTAATAACTAAGTTATGAAATCTTCTTAATTACTCGTTCCTATATATCTGATGTTTAAGGTAAAAACACACAGACCAAGGAAATGATTAGCTCATCTAAAATGAAGAGAAAAATGAGGTAAAAAGACTAAACTATCCCTATTAAATTACTAGGAAAATGTTTATTCATTTATGACTCTACTATATTTAATAGGGATAAAATGGTAAAAGAATAATTAATGCTCTCTTGAAGTTATAAAACATCAGATATTTTAGAATAAAAAAAGTTCTCCAGAAAAGTAGATATTCAGGAAAGGAGGGAGTATAAAACTATAACACGGGGTGGTGGATATGACTTTGAAGCAAACTTCTTATATCTTTATTTTATCATTTTTTTTAATTATGGAAGATCCGTATATATATATATATGATGTACTAACATACAGTTTTTAGTATAATAAAGTGGTAAAATCATATTTATTGTTAAATTTGAATTAATATTTTAATAAAAATATTAAATTAAATTAAATTATATTTTTTAAATAATATAATAATATAATATTATCTTTTAGTAATAATTAAATTAAGTCATTTCTAAATCAAATTAATAATTTATTGTATACTTTAGTTTAAGTAAAAACATCCTTTAACTTTCATCTCTAATAATGTTGGTTTATTATCAATTTTTTCCTTATATTTTTATATTTTAATTAAATTTATTCTTTCTTTTAACTTTAGTCAAATTTTTTGACAAATTGAGCATGCCTAATAAGATATATTGTAAAAATAATTAAAAAGAGTTAAAATTTTAGCTCAAATTGAAAAATATAATGGAATTTATAGTTAATTTATTGAAAGAATTAAGTTAATTAAAGAAGAAAATCATGAGAGTCGAGTTTTCCCTCAAACCCCTCCTCATGAGGGATCAATTCTCTCTTTCATGAGAGATTTCACCCTATTTCATATTAGGGTTATTGCTCTTTTCTGTGTGTCTTCTGCAGCGCTGGTTTTCAAGTTTAGGCGGTTTTCGACGGTTTTCCTTCTCAGATCAGTGTGCTCTGCTCGTGTCTGTGTGTTTTCTGCGGCGAGTTTTGTGGCGAAGGCGTTCTGAATCTGGTCTGGTCTGATTTTTTTTATTTCCAATTCTTTAGATGGTTGTAGCTTAGTTGGATCCCTAGATCCGTTAACTTGGCAGCTGATTTTCTTGCCAATTTATCTGACACGAAGATGAGTCCTCTTCGATGGGTTGCAAAGCCCCACCTTCATCAGTTGATGTTCTTTCTAGTTTTCTTGTTCATGCTATAAAGAGAGATTTGATTATTTTGTTGTGTTTTTGTTTGTATTGTGTTTGGCTTTGCCTTACTTTTGAATGAATTATGTTTAAAAAAATAAAATAAAATAAAATCAATCCAAATATAAAACTTTAGTGACAAAGTTAATTGATAATAAATAAACATTGAAGATAAATTAAAAATTAATATAAAATTTGAAGATAAAAATGATACATTTGACATATAATGTAAAATTAATAAGAAAAAAAAAGTTAATCTTATTTTGATAAACATGACAAAATTTATTGTTAATTTATTATAAAATGTTAACTAACCGATAAAATTTTAAAAATAATAATGATAATCAATAAATATTAAAAATAAAATTTAAAATTAATATAAAATTTAAAAATAAAAGAATATATATTTACCCTCGATTTAAAAACCTCATAAAAGTAAAGATACATCAAAAGATACGCATGGATCTAAGCTTTTCTCGACGTACAAGATCTTGTGGATATTCCCATATATACATGTTCTGTCAGACACAATAAGAAATAAAGTAGTTTATGACAGTTTCTGAGACTCCCGGTCAGTATTATTCATCAGTTATTGTACTTTGTACCTGTTAATGTTAATTCAGATATACCATTGTAAGATACAATGTGGGCATAGCATAGCTTTTATTTATTTATTTCTCTCAGACATGTCACACAAACACGCACTTTCGATCAGTAAAGGGGACCATAAACTGTGACCAAATGGTAGGTCTAGGACCATTTGATGAGTGGTTCATGTCAAATTAGGGGTCCATATATATATATATATATAATCTAGTTTCTTTTTTACTTCTTTTCATTTTAAATTTTGTACCAAGAGTGCTATATTTTATTTTTTAAGCTCAAATATTTCTAATAATTTTTTTTGTTAAAAGAAACAATTTCATTAATTAAAAATTGAGAGTGTACATATTATTCTTTTTTTTTTTCATTTTCCAAGGTATCCCTTAGACCGACAAGCTAAGGACTAATCCTCCGCGGATCAGTGCTCTATTTAAAGGTCTGCCGCTGGCCAATTGGTTGTTGCATACACAAGGCGGGTTTCGAACTCTCGACCTTACTTAAACAACCTAATGAGCTCGACCACTAAACCAACCAAGCTTAGTTGATATTATTCGAATCTATAGAAATCATGAGCAACATCTCTCAAACATGACAAAAAACAAAAAATAACCATCAGTATAATAGTCCCAAAATATCCTCTAATAATTTTGACTTCTAGTAAACAATTACAAAAATCTTGGAAAATTTTGCAATATAGAAATCATTATAGGTCCTTTATTATAAATATATATATCTATATGCAGATTTTTTATTGAATATAATCATATTAATTCGAAGCAATATATATCAAATGTTAGATGTAGAGGTTTGTTTTAATAAAAAAAAAAAATTGAAACATATTTTGTCAAATTGAAAAAAATTAATTCCTTTTACTATTCGTTAAATTGTGGTAGCTAGCTATATGCCTATATATTTATAAAGGGTATTTGAAAACCTCATTCAGAAACTTGAAAATTAAACGAGTAAAATAACTTCTCGGTCTCTGATTTTTGCACTTGTTGACAGATAGGTCCCTGAATTTTATCCATTGTACTAGCCGATCCCCAAAATTTGCAAACGCCTAACTAATTGGTCCCTCTATCATATTGGGGTTACAAAAATGCTGACATGGCCATAACGAACGTTAATGTGTCCCGTTATGCACTGACATGATTATGCGCTGACGTATCCCGTTATCGCCACGTCAGCGCCTAACCACACCTAACTAGACTATGAGGTTTTCGCTTTGCTTTGATTAAACTTTCATTCTCATCAGTCATCACAAGAACTTAATTAGACCCTACCATATAGTTGTAACCCAATCCAAGCTAGCTTTCTCTCTCTTACTTCTCTCTCTCTATATATCTATATCAATATATCTATATATATTAATATATACGTGCAATAATTAATGCACACACAAGTCACACAACCACAACGACACCATGTTTGGCTTCCATCACATGAAGCCTGTATGGGCATCCACATGAGGGTGGACCCCACACATATATGCATGATCGATATTGGCTTTAACTTCCTACGTGTAAAGCAAACGTGCATTCATAAATAGACTTTAGGTAAAAGTACACTTTTGGTCTTATAACTTTTATTTAAATCTCAATTTGGTCTTATAAATTTTTTTGTTACACTTTTAGTTCCATATCTTTTGCTCAGGTTGTAAATTTGGTCCCATATCTTTTGTTCAAATTGAAGAATTAGTCTCATATCTTTGCAAAAAATTCCAACGTCAGTCTCACTTGAACCAAATATATGAAACTAATTCTACACCTGACCCAAATATATGTGATCAATTATACAACCTAAGCAAAAGATATGAGACTAATTTTACAACCTAACCGAAAAGATATGAGATCAAAGTTCAAGTACAATACGGGACAAAATTTGCAATCTGAGCAAAATATATGAGACTAAAAGTGCAACAAAAAAAGTTGAGACCAAATTGAGATATGAGCGAAAGTTATAGAACCAGAAAGAGTCTTTGGCCTAAACTTAATTATTCATCACAACTATATACTGTTGGAAATTGTGCCCTAGGGCCAATCATTTTATAAATATGTTTTGAACATATTGATTAATTTATGGAGATAAATTAATGGTTATCATATTATTAGCATGTTTACTATGATAACAGTCCGTGATTAATTATGAGATAATTAATCTAAACCCGTCCCTGGTCGATTGTTTTCGTGGGAACGAAAATGAACTAAGACCAACATGACCTCGGTGCATAGAGATGCATGCACTAGATGCTGGTACGAGAGTCATGGTGCGATTACGTAAGGGGTTACGAGTTGCTGGACTGACCCGGAGAGTCCTGCATGGGTTTAGTCATCAGCTTGCCTCTCCTGTACGCCTGTCACGACGCCTTAGACCTGAGGTCATCATTATTCCGGCATTGCAGTTGTCAGACTTTGGCTTAGTCTAGCGTTGCCCGTAGTAGGGTAGCCATAAGGGCTAAGTACGGGTTTGGTTGATTGCCGTGCTGAGGAATGTGGATTGGCCAAGATGGGATTTTGTCCCTCATTAACATGAGAGATATCTAATTGGCGCCCTCGATGAGTCTGTCCAGGAAATACGTGGCCACGCTGGGAATTGGGACTTACTCAATAAATCGAGAAAGTTGAGGTTTGGATTATGGATGACTTTCCTGTGCCTAATCCATGACCAAGATATCGTGTGACAATAGGGTCTATGACAAGGTGGTACTAAGGTTAAGTCGGTTTTGGTAAAAACGATAACTCACGTGTTTTGGTCGTGATGGCTTGCTAGAGTCCGCTCACGACTTGTAGGTCATGGAGATGACTTACTGCCAACTTCACGTGGGGCCTGCTGGGTCACACATGAGCAGGATCAGGACACCGCTTAAAGGGACACGAATTAGCGTTAATTCGTGGGTCACTCCGGTGGCACGATTTAAGACACAGCGAAATGTCTGGGACATTAAGTCTTGTCTTAATTGATCTACAGTTGTGAAGTATTTAAATTTGTAGGACAAATTTAAATATAATAATTGTTAAATGATTAATGGAGATTAATTATTTACAATTTATATATTAGGGAAAAATAAATCAGATAAGTTTCCTAAAAGTTAGGAAATTATTGATTTATAAAATTCCCAATATTGTTTGAGAGGGTGGCGCCTCTTATGGTGTATTTAGATTAATAAAATTGTTTTATTAATTTAAATAATTAGTTTGAATTCAAAAGATTTGATAGAGATATCAAAAGATTTGAATTCAAATAGATTTGGTGAGATCTTAACTCAGGATCTTTGGAGAATCATGACTTCCTAAGAGTTAGGAAGGTTTTTTTATAAAATTCCAAAGAATTATTTAGAGAGCATGGCGCATGAACATGAGGATCCTGGAAGATTTGATTTTCCAATTTGATTCTCAAAAGATTGTGATTTGAATTTAAATTAAATATTATGGTAATATTATAATTTGAAATTCAATTCATGAAGTCATATTATTATAATTTGGAATTATAATAATGCTCTAAATATAATTATAAAGAGCCTAGGGCTAGGCGCCTAGGGCTAAGTATGAGAGAATTCATTTGTGCAATTTTCATCTTCCTTGTAGAGAGAGAGAAAATCGCCACCTCCAAGAACCCTAGCTCATTCAGTGAGAATTTTTGGCTCCCAAGAGTTGAGAGAGGAAAAATCGACTTTGCCTAAGGAGTTAGGTAATTCGATTTGCAGTCACCAAAAATTAGGGTTTGTGAAAGTGGAGAAAACAAGAAGGAGTTCTTGTAGGGAATTCTCAAATTTGCGCCACCTTGTTTGAATCAAGAAGGAGTTCTTGAGTTCAAAGACACTGTAGATTGGTCCCTGGTTCTTTTGGAGAAAAGAACGAAAGGCTAGCACCTTGGTGCCTGGAAAACTGTTCGTGTGGATTACTGGCAGAGGGAGGACACTGCGAGTGGACTTCTAGGACACGCCTTGTTCAACCAACCGATTGAAACTCGTGAGGTATACCACTATCTTAAAAGTTTTAAATTCTACTAGCGGATCCGTTCGGGAATTTTAGGACTTGGCGCGTTTTATTTTAAGTTTTATATTTGCTTCCGCTGCGTTAGGCGCCTAGAATTCCCAACAGTGGTATCAGAGCCACGCTAGTTCTAGGATTTAAAACTGTTTATGTGTACATGTGATGTATGATATGTGTGTTTACCGCTTTCAATCACGTTTTTGGTTTTACAAAAATCCACCGAACATTTTTCTTAAAAATTCAATCTACAGAAAAAGGTGCAAATTATATGTATGAGATACATATAAGTCGATTGGATCGACTGGAAAATTTTTCTTGATGATTTAGGCCAAAATCGAAATTCCTCTATAATTATAATTAAAAGTGTTTTAATTATAATAATTATAAAGGTGGCTGAAAATTTGTTAAAATTATGAATTTTACAATTTTTGGGGGTCAATAATTATAAATTCTTGAATGGAGATTCATGGTATTTATAATTATTGATAAAAGGCCTAATCTCAAGAAAAGGCATGTTAAAATTGCACAGACCCTAAATTGAACACAATTTTAAAAGGAGTTTTAATATATGTGTTGGTTACCGTGTTTGACATAATTGTATGAATTGTTCATATTTGAATTGTGTGGTGTTGGATATGGCTCTAGGAGGTTTATTTCGGTAAATACGGCCTGCGTGTCGTCTCTCTCTACTCTGGTGTAAAATTTACTTTCAGTTTATACCTCAATGTAACTGGGGTTTATTCACCTGTAATTTTATTTTTCTTTTTAGAAAAGTTCTCTCATTGGCTTGGGAGAATTCTAGGGTAGATGGGCCATATCTAAACACGGTGTGTGTTTTACGTTTAGTTGTATGTGATGCGCTAGATGTATGTTTAGGGTGCGAAATTTTAACATGCTATTTTATATATCACGCTACAACCACGTATACGATACGAGCGTGGGATTTTGTATACGTTACAAAATCCGGGCACATGTTTATATGTATGAGATACATGGGGTAATTTTAATGCCGTCGCTAAAACACCCTGTCAAAATCTTGTTCATCGTGGAGCGGTGATCGCCCTCAGCGACACGTATCTACCTTGACCTTGAGGAGACACGGGAGAATGGGAGTTTCAATACGACGCCTGTTGAAATCTTGGTTCTTTAGATGCGGTGATCGCCCTCAGCGACACGTGTTTAGTTGGGCCTTGATGATATGGGGTTGGGCTTCGGCCTCGTTGTTTTGAATCTAGCCATTCACATGTTTTACCGTGTGACTTAATGGGGTTATCAAAACGGTTTTGGACCTCAAGGCATTAGATGGGATAAACATGCCATAATAAGTATCATATGATGATACAGTCCCATAAGGATCTAAGAGTCACATAGAGATGTGATTGGTAAGGAGTTACCTACCTAAATAACCAAAGAGTGCATGATCGCCCTCAGCGACAGTAAACTTTGGTGAAATATGGGTCTTAGCCACTAATAATAAATTTTACTGGGTTTTATAAAATGGTGGATATATTTATTTTCCTGCTAATTAAACTTTTCATATCTTAGTAGTAGAATCAATGGCAACAAACAATAGTTCATCACTATCACTGCGATCTGTCCTTGAGAAGGACAAGTTGTCTAGGACTAAATTCCTTAACTGGTATCGTAATTGAGAATTGTTCTCACCCAAAGAAGGAAGCTGCTGACTTCCTCGACTGGTTTTGTAATTTGAGAATTATTCTCACCCAACGAAGGAAACTTTGTGTCCTAGAGATCCCTCTCCTGAAGAGCATGCCAAGGACGCTCCAAGAGCTCAAAGATATGCTTGGAGAAGCACTTCAATGACTCTATGGACGTTACTTGCCTTGATGCTAGCCACAATAGTTCAAGGAGTTGAACACAGGAATATTGTCGGCTGTTGAGATGGTCACACATCTCAAGGAAACGATCCAGAATCAGGGGAAAGGGAAGGGCAAAGGAAAGAGGAAAGGAGACGCCGAGTTTGGTGGGACCAAGCCAGCGGCTGAGCCTAACCCACTACCTACCAAGAAGGCAAGGCCTTCAAAGGATGCAATTTGCCTTTTAATAAATTGCAAATTGTATTGGGAAGATCAAAAGAATTAAAAGAGAGATGAGATCTCTACTTCTGGTATCTTCGTTATAGACGTTCACTTGTCTACTATAACCGCTTGGGTATTAGATACAACATGTGGTTTTCACATTTGATGTGAAGGGTCTTAGAGACAGTAGAAAGCTGGACAGAAGCGAGATGGACCTACGAGTGGGCAATAGAGCAAGGGTTGCTGCTGTTGCTGTAGGAACATGCGAGCTTGTTTTGCCCTCTGGGCTTATCTTATTGTTATCATGTACCTTCTTTAAATTTCAAACAATGCTTCTTTTTCTTATTTGATAAGGAAGGTTTTGCATGTGTTAACTGAAAAGAATGGTGTTCAATTTATAAAGATAATGTTTATTTATGTGATTTGCAAGATAAACATTATGTCTTGAAATTGGAACAACAACATGATGACAAAATCTATAACACCGATACGAAAAGGATTGAGATTAGCGAATCTAATCCTATATACCTTTGGCATTGTCGTTTAGGCCATATAAACGAGAAACGCCTAGAGAAGCTCCATAGAGATGGACTTCTAAGCTCTTTTGATTTTGAATCATATGATGCTTGCGAATCTTGTTTAATTGGAAAAATGACAAAGGAGCCTTTCACTGGTCACAGTGAGAGGGCATCTGACTTTTTGGGAATCATACATAGTGATGTATGAGGACCCATGAGTACCCAAGCTGAAGGTGGTTACTCTTACTAACTGCTTCAATAGGTTTGACTACGGCTACCTATTAAAGCATAAGTCGGAGTCTTTTGAAATAGAGATTTCAAAGTGAAGTAGAGAACCAATTTGACAAGAAAATCAAAGTCCTTCGATCCGATCAAGAAGACGAGTATTTGAGTCAAGAATTTATTGATCATATCAGAAGCTGTGAGATGGTCTCACAACTTACCCCTTCTGAAACCCCATGGGGATGGTGTTTCCGAGAGGAGGAATCGAACCCTATTGGATATGGCTCGATCTATGATGAATCAAATTGATCTTCCGCCATCCTTTTGGGGATATGCTTTAGAAGCTGCTGTGTTCACACTTAACCGTGTTCCGTCTAAGGCAGTTGAGAAGACACCATATGAGATATGGAGTGGGAAGAGTCCCATAGTGTCTTATCTCAAAATTTGGGGATGTGAAGTTTACGTTAAGCAAACGATAAACTATCTCCCAAAAGGTGCTTGTAGGGTATCCCAAGGAATCGAGGGGATACTATGTTTACTGCTCATCTGACAACAAAGTGTTTGTGGTCAGAAGTGGATTCTTGAGAAGGATCTTGTTTCCAAAAGAAACAGTGGGAGTAAGGTAGATCTTGAAGGAGTTCAAGATTCACAAAGCACTTCAGAGGCGCAGACGAAAATTGGAGAAGAACCACAAGGTGTTGTGGAAGCTCCTCCAATGACACAAGGACCACGAAGGTCTGATAGGACACGTTTTCAGCCAGAGAGATGGGGATTTCTCGTGACTGAAAACAAGGATGTGTTGCTCACGGAGCATGCTGAGCTCACCACCTATCAAGAGGCCATCGTAGATCCCAACTCTAAGAAATGGGTTGAAGCCATGAAGGCTGAGATGCAATCTATGTACGACAACAAGGTATGGACCTTGGTCGCTCCACCCGAAGGGGTAAAACCCGTAGGGTGCAAGTGGGTTTTCAAGGAGAAAACCGACATGGATGGCAACGTCAACGTCTTCAAGGCGAGGCTAGTTGCGAAGGGATTTACGCCACGTCATGGGATGACGAAACGTTTTCCCCAGTTGCAATGACCAATTCCATTAGGATCCTGCTTGCCATAGTCGCATATTATGACTATGAGATATGGCAAATGGATGTCAAAACAGCATTCCTTAATGGAAGGCTGCCCGAGGATGTGTACGTGACACAACCTGAGGGGTTTGTATGTCCAGAGGAACCAGTAAAGGTGTGCAAGCTTCAGAAATCCATTTATGGATGGAAGGGCGCATGAGTGGCATGCTTTATGCTTCGGCAATAGGATCCATCATGCTGTGTACTCGACCCGATGTGTCGTTTGCCCTGAGCGTGACAAGCCGGTTCCAACGAGACCCTGGTGAGTATCATTGGACCGCTGTCATAAGCATCCTTGAGTACTTAGGAAGAACTAAGGATGAATTCTTGGTTTATGGTGGAATTGATGTGTAAGTGGTTACACAGGTGCCCGTTTTCCAAAACCTACCAAGATGTATCTAAATCGCAGTATGGATACGTGGTTCTCCTGAACGATGGAATCATGAGTTGGAAAGGTTCCAAGCAGAGCACGATTGCTGATTCTACAACAAAGGGTTGGTCGCGTGGAGACGCAGACCGTAAAACTTGTGTCTGAGGAGTGATTGGTGGTCACCCTGTAGAGACAGGAAGACACCAAATGGGATTGGATCCCCACTGATGTTCCGACAGTGATATATATATATACACTCAGACATGATCACCTAGAGAT
The DNA here is from genome assembly GCA_003254925.1 of Chamaecrista fasciculata. Taxonomy (NCBI): domain Eukaryota; kingdom Viridiplantae; phylum Streptophyta; class Magnoliopsida; order Fabales; family Fabaceae; genus Chamaecrista; species Chamaecrista fasciculata. Next base: position 8,448 of record QANZ01021771.1, on the reverse strand, counting down.
CGTGATATCGAGATATGTAAAATAGCAGTCGAGGATAATGTTGCCAATCCTCTTACGAGATCCCTAGCACAGGTCTTACATGAAGCGTCATGTAATATCAAATGGAGATTAGACACATTAATGGATGTTCCTAGTTTAGGAACAGTTTGATTAATGATTATACCTAGTGCAAGTTGGAGTCTGTTGGAGATTGTGCCCTAGGGCCAATCATTTTATAAATATGTTTTGAACATATTGATTAATTTATGGAGATAAATTAATGGTTATCATATTACTAGCATGTTTACTATGATAACAGTCCGTGATTAATTATGAGATAATTAATCTAAACCCGTCCCTGGTCGATTGTTTTCGTGGGAATGAAAATGAACTAAGACCGGCATGACCTCGGTGCATAGAGATGCATGCACTAGATGCTGGTACGAGAGTCATGGTGCAATTACGTAAGGGGTTACGAGTTGTTGGACTGACCCGGAGAGTCCTGCATGGGTTTAGTCATCAGCTTGCCTCTCCTGTACGCCTGTCACGACGCCTTAGACCTGAGGTCATCATTATTCCGGCATTGCAGTTTTCAGACTTTGGCTTAGTCTAACATTGCCCGTAGCAGGGCAGCCACAAGGGCTAAGTACGGGTTTGGTTGATTGCCGTGCTGAGGAATGTGGATTGGCCAAGATGGGATTTTGTCCCTCATTAACATGAGAGATATCTAACTGGCGCCCTCGATGAGTTTGTCCAGGAAATGTGTGGCCACGCTGGGAATTGGGACTTACTCAGGAAATCGAGAAAGTTGAGGTTTGGATTATGGATGACTTTCCTGTGCCTAATCCATGACCAAGATATCGTGTGACAATAGGGTCTATGACAAGGTGGTACTAAGGTTAAGTCGGTTTTGGTAAAAACGATAACTCACGTGTTTTGGGTAGTCGTGATGGCTTGCTAGAGTCCGCTCACGACTTGTAGGTCATGGAGATGACTTACTGCCAACTTCACGTGGGGCCTGCTGGGTCACACATTGTTGGGAATTGTAGGCGCCTAACGCAGCGGAAGCAAGTATAAAATTAAAATAAAACACGCTAGGTCCTAAAATTCCCGAACGGATCCGCTAGTAGAATTTAAAACTTTTATAGATAGTGGTATACCTCATGTGTTTCAATCCTCTAGTTGTACAAGGCGTGTCCAAGGAGCCCACTCCCAGCGTTCTCCCTCTGCCAGTAATCCACACGAACAGTTTCTTCGGGCACGAAGGTGCTAGCCTTCAGTTCTTTTCTCCAAAAGAACTAGGGACCAATCTACAGTGTGTTTGAACTCAAGAACTCCTTCTTGATTCAAACTCCAAAAGGGGGCGCATGAGAATTCCCCACAAGAACTCTTCTTGTTTTTCCTTCTCTCACAAACCCTAATTT
>QANZ01021769.1:47046-58606 GCA_003254925.1 Chamaecrista fasciculata | reverse complement strand
TTTACTTCATCGATAAATATGATTTAGATTTTTCTCACTAATTTAAATTTATCAAGACAAGGAAATCACGATTGAAATGAGAATAGTTATGATGGACTTTTGATGAAACAAAATCTCATTAAGACCTTTGATAATTATACTTATGGATAAATATGGAAAATAACAATTATTTTATAATTAAAATAATGATCTTTGTACATCATTATTTAGCTTAAAAAGACATTATGTGTCCCATAACAATGGATCCAAGCTCAAATAATGACCCTTTTAAGCATGTTAGGTCTTTTAATTTTTATGGAGATATATATACTTTGGTCTCTCACGTACCTAACTTTGACATTATTAGAGACTAGAGAGTATTAATTAGAAAAAGAAAATCCTCCATTGTATCTATAAAAAGGTTTTATATAGTAATTAAAATTGACTCATCCAAATGTCCACATGTCGTTGGTTTTGAAAGAACCATTTTCTTTTAATTTTATATTTAGGGAGTTTGTCATCAAGTTTATAACTAAATCTCAGACAAGTTTGTTTAAAACTCAAGTAACTAAAAAACAAGCTCACTGTACATGTGCTTGAACTAATTAATTAATTAACTATAATTGAGTTTTTCTCTTTGCATTGTTGCATTAAACTCATATATCACAGAAGATAATGAAACCTGATCTTTGTCTTTGAACTGCATAAGATCCACACCACATTCATCAAACAAAACTCTGTTGCAAATCCTGCTCTTAATCAACTTGTCTACAAATTGGTACATGTTTTTAGCTATTAACTAATTAATGTGATATTGTGATCGATCAGTAATTACTTTCACTTACATATTTGTTGTAGAAGGTAGTATATTTGTGAGTGTGTGCATATATATATATATATTCTATTATTCTTTGCTCCTCTCTATTTTTAATTAATATTTTTAAAAACTTAATTTGAAAAGTAATTTATTCTTCCTCCTATTATCATGTAATAAACAAAAACAACGGTATATAATTATTTATTGATCAAAATCTTAAATTGGTCTTAAATATATGGGGTAGATTTCAAATTAAACCTAAATGTTTAACTTGTTTCATATTGGTCCTACATGTTTCCATAATTTATCAAATTGGTCTCAAACAAATAAATGTGGTCATATCTATCTCGTTTCAAGTTTAAATGCGATGAATCCAAAGTTACGGGTTACTTTTGACGAGTCCTTTATCTATCCAGTCAAGATCATCAACAAATGAGTTATCGGGTCCCGAATGTGAACCATTTGTTTCACAATCAAACAAGCAAGGTTGATTATTATATGTCAATCTCGTTTCAAATCTAAATTCGATGATTTCAAAACTATGTATTAACTCTTGAAGAGTTTTTTCTTTATCTAGTTGAAAATGTCAGCAAACAAAAATCGAGTCTCGAAAGTAAGTTTGTATCTAAAAGTGAAAAATCTTGGAAGTATAATCCCAAACCTACTTCAGAGACTCGATTTGCCCTCATTTGCTAATGGTTTCAATTGGGTAGAAAAAGAACTCTTTAAGAGTTGATACATAGTTTTGAACTTGTTTTATTCAGATTTGAAACAAGAGAGACATAGTCAGCTTCATTTATTTGACCATGAAATGAGTGATCCACTTTCGGCATATAATTTGACCTCATTTTTTGATGATCCCAACTGGATAGAGAAAATACTGGTCAAAAACAACTTGCAACTTTGGATTCGTTGCCTTTAAATTTAAAATGAGAGAAATATAATCACATTCGTTAGTCTAATAAAACCAATGTGATAAATTATGAAAATATATAGGACCAATACAAAACAAAAGAAACATTTAGGATCAATTTAAAATTTATCCTATATATATATTTGAGACCAATTTGAAATTTTGACCTTTTATTTTGAATTTCTATTTCCATCTTTAAAAGATGATTACTTTATTAACCGTACTATTTATAGTATGTTTCTCTCGAATTTATCTTGATACTAAACAGAAAAAAAATATATTAAAAGGTTGAATTTTAAAAATTACTTTAGAGAACTCAATTGAAAATTAGGAGATTAAAAAAAACGATATTTTTTTGCATGTGTGTGTATATATATACACACACATATATATATATATATATATATATACACACACTAGTAAATCAATTAGACAGTTAGCAATCAGTGCCACAAAAAATGGGAGTGCATGCATGATGATCATTATGATTAGAAAATTGATGAAGTTTGTTTTTCCTTGAAACAATGATTTCTTTTTTTAAAAAAAAAACATTAGCGCCGTTGGCCTTTTATTTATAGGCATTAACCATGCAACAACCATATCAATCATTTTGTAGTTGGATATATGGTTCAAACTTTGGATTCTCTTAACTACACAAACTGTTCTTCGAGTCCATCATTAATTTGACTCATAAGTCCAAATTAAAAGTAGGAGACTGAAGGGGAATAACAAAATATATTTTTCTTTCAAAAACATTTTTTCTTATTATTAAAAACAGTTTTATTTGAAGTATTCTCGATTAATTATTAGATATAAGTATCTCTCACCAACGAAGAATTAATCTAAAAGCAATAAATAGTTTGATATCGCTTAAACAAGATTTTGAATTTAAAACATAATTAGAAATGTAATTATTTATATTAAGAGACTCTCCCATTATAATCAAATGAACAAATATGTGTCAAATTTAAATTTGTTGAGACAAAGTTTGGAATATATATCGAGCGAGCAAAAAAATAAAATTTCCTCTCTCATTTTTAACAACCATCCAAACCTAAGTTCACTATTGTCAACTGCAAACATATATACAATCAAGTCTCAACACACAATAATTCTTTGCATATAATTTAAAAAGCAATAAAAATACAATTTAAGAAAAAAAAAACTAAAATTATGAATTTTGAGGTAGAGTTTTCTACTATTGGATCATTTCAATTTCCATGCATGTAATAATAATAATATAAACCTATCGATGAAAGAGGCTGAAATCTCTACAATATTATCGTCTACAATGAAAGAGGCTGAAATCTCTATAATAAAAGATTGTGTGATAACAACAGGAAGGTCAAATTAATATTTGTTTAAAAAAGAATTAAGGAGGAAAGAGACAAACACCGAAGACATAATCAACTGCACTTTGTTTGTTAATGTCTGATTATCATAATCCTATGATTTTGCTGTCTGCCCAATATCTTTTTAACACAGTAATCTTTATAACAATATAGATATTATCAAAGATATGGGAATATATGATGGGCCCCAAAGAAACAAAACAAACAAAAAGATTATATAAATAAAGTTGATACATCACTATTTGGGCGTACGCCTAAACGGCCCTCGCACCGGGCCTCTTCTCCCCTCTCCACCTTGCGAGACGCCCTCGAGTCAATCGGGCGCCCTCAACACACTTAGGGGCGGTCATGATCCATCCCGGGTCTTGGCGCCCGTCCCCCATGTGACACGTGGCCATCCACGATCACCCTGCTCCGCAATCCACGCTACGGGAGATCGTGGGCTGCGAACCATCTCACCCACGATCTCCAGTCTCTAGGCGCCCGCCTAAAAACACAGCGCGCAATCACCCACGATTGCCTCGCTCCGCAAATCTCGGTCTCCACCATCTTCGCTGGTGGAAGTCGTGCCCAGAACGTGGTCCGCCCCGCACGCTGACCACCTCTCTCCTCCCTGCTCTATAAATAGAGCCCATTTCACCAGTTCAAGGTTGGCTACTTCTTACACTGATAAACTCTCTCACTCTCTGATTACTCTCTTACTAACTTGAGCGTCGGAGTACACTTCGTAGGGCCCCCCTGTGAAGCTTTTGCAGGTCTTTGCTCAAGTCTTGGCTCTTGCAGCCCTCTCCGGTGAACTAGGTAAGTGCCAGTCATTTTCCAGTTTATCATTGGCGCCGTCTGTGGGGAGTCACCTCCTCACCTACTGAACTTTACGGGCTCTCACGCCCGCCCTCTGTTGCTTTTTCTCTTTACAAAAGCTAACTCACCCACGTTTACCTTGTTAAACTAGGTGATTTCCACTTCTCTATGGCTCACAGCGACTCTCCTCGCGATCAGCTCTTGGACGAACCCTCTGATTCCCAGGAACACGCCCTAGGCTCCCAGGAGAATCAGGAACAAGAGGAACATCGAGACGAGGGAGCGCCCTCTCGGGTTGCACCACCAGCCGATATGGGCGCGACGGGCCAGACCTTCCAGGCCATGGACATTATGGCCATCTTTCGCAGCATGATGAGGGAGCAGACAGAATCCCTACGTCGTGAATTCCAGAGCCTATCGGTTCATAGCACTCCCCAGGGGTCGAACCCCGGCCGCCGTAACACCACGGCCGCCTCGGCCCAAGAAAACGCACCTGCTGCTGGTTTCGAAGACGAGCCGGGCACCTTCATCCCCCAGAAGGGACCGTTCGCCGTAGAGATCCAGCGCGATATCGTGCCTCAGGGCTTCAAGATGCCCGTGAAGATGGTCCCCTACGAGCCAACTGCAGACCCAAATCTGCACTTGAAGGCGTTCCATGCTAACGTCCAACTGGCCTCACTCACTGAAGGGAAGAAGTGCAAGCTCTTTCCTACCACTCTTGGTCCAGAGGGACTTCATTGGTATGCCCGCCTCCCCGATTACTCCATACACAACTTCGACGAGCTGGAGGCCGCCTTCCTGAAGCGCTTTGCCACCAGTATCGTGTACAAGAAACCCTCCACGGTCATGGCAGACCTTATTCAGGGCTCCAGCGAGAGCCTCCGGGATTTCCTTAAGCGCTTCTCCGAGCGCTGCCACGAGGTGGAGGACTTGGAGGACAGCGTGGCCATCCACGCTTTCAAACAGGGCTTACGCCCGGGCAACGTGTCGAACGAGTTGGCGCTCGCCAACCCCAAAACCCTGGACGCACTGTTGAAACAGGTTCGGGATTTCATTCTGAAGGAGGACAACCAGGTGGCCTCCAAAAGTCGCTTCAGCAAGCTGAAGGATATGCAGAACGCCCAAACAAGCACCCGGACTCAGCCCGCCAATGGGAATGGCAATGGGAGGTGGAAGAGGCACGACCGCTCTTCCAACTCTTCCCCAGGGGCCCAGCGCACGCCCTTCACGGGCAAGTTCCCAACATACCACATCCTGACCGTCTCCAGGTCAGAGATCCTGCGCGCCTGCGGAAACCTTGAGTTCTTTCCGGTAGCCCGGCCCCTCCCGGTAAAGACCGGCCGCCCTCGGGACACCAGCAAACATTGCCGTTATCACAACGGCTATGGTCACACTACAGATGAGTGCATCTCCCTGAAGGATGCAATCGAGCAGCTGATCCGAGACGGTCACCTGGCCGAGTACAAGCAGAAAAAGCGGCCGGAGTCTGATGGGGACGCCTCCCATCAGAAGAATCGAAAGGTCGCTGAGGGCGGAAGTGGCGGCTCGAAACACTCTGAGGCGCCCGTCCGCAACGTTGTGAACACCATCTCTGGGGGAATTCACATGCACAAAACCCCCCACAGCCGAAAGCAAATCATGCGCTCCATAATGTGCATGCATTACACGAGCGCCAAGCGCTCGCACGAGGACATTCACGCGCCTATCACTTTCACCCACGACGAGCTCAAGCCCGTGGAGTATGATGAGCCTATGGTTATAACGGCGCGCATAGGCGAGATCGACGTACGGCGCGTGCTGGTAGATCAAGGATCCTCATCAGACATCCTCTACTTTCACGCCTTCGAGCACCTGGGCATCCCGCTGAGCGCCCTGAAGCCTTTCAACGAGCCTCTGATTGGCTTCGCTGGGACAAGGACGCCCGCCGAAGGGGTACTCGAAACCAAGCTCACCCTCGAGGGTGATGGCGACCCGCCGAGGACCGCAGCTACATACGCCAGCTTCATCGTTGTAGCCGCTCCTTCAGCATACAACGCAATCCTCGGGCGCTCCAGTCTCAACGCTTTCAGAGCAGTGATCTCCACTGCCCACCTACTCATGAAATTCCCTACACGTTGGGGAACTGCGAGTATAAGGGGAGATCAACTCGAAGGTCGCCGCTGCTATGCCACAAGCCTGGCTCGCGTGATGATCGATCCCGGGTATCAGACCCGCCGACTAATGGAAGGGGTTCCAGACTCCCCTCCCCCGGAGCCCGCCGGGGAGGACACAGACATGGGCACGTCAGAGATCACAGACCTCCGCGACGAGGTATACCACATCAGTGGCTGACGCTCCTTCACTTAGCAACTACTTCTAGTGGGTGGATTAGCCGCCCGGCCTTAAGATTAGTTGTTTTTCATTTTCATGTCTATGTTTATTTCCCTTTCCTACAAAATGCTTAAGGCCCCCCTTATGTCATTCTAATTGTACGCTCCGACCTACACATGGCGGACGCCCATTTTATCAGATTAATGAAATCATTTATTCAATGAACTCATTTTCCACTACATCTCTTTACTTATACGCATTTTATCTGTCGTACTAGGTCGAGGGCGCACGCCCCAAACCTTCGGACACACTCGTCCAAATTCACTTCCCCGGGCACCCGGAGAGAACAGTGAGCATCTCTGCGGATTTACCCGCTCAAGAACAAGCCAGGCTATCTGACTTTCTGCTCGCCAACGGCGACATTTTCGCATGGTCTGCGTCGGACATGCCCGGCGTCGACCCCCAGTTGGTCATGCACTCTCTCGATGTTGATGACCGCCCGGGAATCTTTCAGAAGAAACGCGTCCTGGGGCTAGAGCGGCAGCTTGCCGCCAAAGAAGAAGTGAACAAATTGCTGGCGGCCGGGTTCATTCGGGAAACCAAGTACCCCACCTGGCTGTCCAACGTCGTCCTTGTCCCCAAGCCCAACGGCAAATGGCGGATGTGTGTGGACTTCACAGACCTTAACAAGGCGACCCCCAAGGACCTTCACCCACTCCCCAGCATCGATAAGTTGGTGGACAACACCTGTGGGTACGCCACCTTGAGCTTCCTTGATGCTTTTTCGGGATACAATCAGATCAAGATGAATCCCAAGGACGTCGACAAGACGGCCTTTATCACTGAACAGGGCATCTACTGTTACAACGTCATGCCCTTCGGCCTGAAGAACGCGGGCGCCACGTACCAACGTATGATGGACAGGTTCTTCCAAGACAACATCGGGAAAAACATCGAGGTCTACGTTGACGACATGGTCGTCAAGACGAAGGCTGGTGGCGACCACCTCGTTGACCTACAGGAGATCTTCCAGATCCTCCGCCACTACCGATTGAGGCTCAACCCCGCCAAGTGCGCTTTCGGGGTCGCCGGGGGCAAGTTCTTAGGCTTCATGATCTCCCAACGTGGGATAGAGGCCAACCCGGACCAGTGCCAGGCCATCATTGACATGGCGTCCCCAAAGACGTTAAAGGAGGTACAACGCCTCAACGGGCGCATAGCGGCGCTCCACCGCTTCTTGGCAAGATCGGGCGACCGGTGCTTACCCTTCTTTAAAACTCTTAAAGGAGGGAAGAACTTCACATGGACGGCTGAATGTGAAGAGGCGTTCCAGCAATTGAAGGCGTACCTGAGCAGGCCGCCTATCCTCACCACCCCTTCGCCCGGCAAGCCTATCTACGTTTACTTGGCTGCAACTGATGTGGCAGTCAGCTCCGTCCTGATCATCGAGGAAAAGGATGAGCAGCGCCCCATTTACTTCTCAAGTAAAGTCCTCACGGGCGCCGAGACACGATATCACCTACTCGAAAAGCTCGTGTACGCCCTCCTTGTTTCCACAAGGAAGCTGCGACCGTATTACCAACAGTATGTGATCATCGTTCGCACCGACCGCCCTATGAGGCAGATCATTCACCAGCCCGACATCGCCGGCCGCCTGGTCAATTGGTCGATTGAGCTCTCTGAATTCGGCCTGTCTTTCGAGCCACGACGCGCCATCAAAGGCCAGGCTTTGGCTGACTTTGTCGCAGAGATGACGCCCGCCAATCCTACCCTCATCGTGTGGAACCTCTACATCGATGGGGCCTCATCCGCCAAGCTCCGTGGCGCGGGCGTGATTGTTGAATCCCCTGATGGTTACAGCATTGAACAGGCCATCGACATACGTTTCCCGGCCACGAACAATCAGGCCGAATACGAGGCGCTCATCGCAGCCCTCGAACTCGCCGTGGGCATGGGCGCCCAGGACATCCACGTCTATAGCGACTCCCAGCTGGTGGTCGGTCACATGAAGGGAGACTTCGAGGCCAAAGAGCCCACCATCCTCAAGTACGTGGAAAAAGCCAAGTACATCCTGCGCCATCACATCCGGGCCGCCCAATTCTCACACATCTTGCGTTCTAAGAACACTAGAGCGGACGCCCTAGCCAAACTGGCCTCTAAGCCAGATGCTCGGAGTCGCTCCTCCATCATCCGCACTACCTTAGAACGCCCATCAATCGAGGGCCCCATGGTCCTTGCTATCTCAACAACGGCTGATTGGCGCACGCCCATCATGTCCTACATTCGGGATGGCACCCTCCCAGCAGACCGAAACGAAGCTCGAAAAGTGGTGCGCCGAGCTGCGCATTACTTCCTCTGGGGGAATGATCTTTATCGGCGAGGTCACTCCATGCCCTGCCTCAGATGCGTAGGGCCAAACGACGCCCGCCTCATTCTCGAGGAGCTCCACGAGGGACTCTGCGGTTCACACCAAGCGGCGCCCACCCTCAAACGCAAAGTGCTCATTTCGGGGTACTACTGGCCCACGATCATACGGGACGCCACAGCCCTGGTGAAAACTTGCCACAAGTGCCAGGAGCACGCCAATCGCATCCATATTCCGGGCGAAGACATGCGCCCAATGGAATCCCCTTGGCCATTTGACGTATGGGGGATCGACATCCTCGGGCCGTTTCCGACCGCCACGGGCCAGCGCCGGTTCCTCATCGTCGCGATCGACCTTTTCACAAAGTGGATCGAGGCTGAACCAGTAACATCAATCAGCTCTGCCCAGATGAAAACATTCGTCTTGCAGAACATACTATCACGTTTTGGCGTCCCGCAGAGAATCATCAGCGACAACGGCCGCCAATTCATCAGTGAATCCTTCCGCGATTTCTGCACCCAGTATGACATCTCCCTCGGTAACACTTCAGTCGAGCATCCCTCGACCAACGGCCAAACCGAGCTCGCCAACCGCATCATTTTAAATGGGCTGAAGCGCAGGCTCGACAACGCCAAAGGCCGCTGGGCGGACGAACTCCCAACCGTCCTTTGGTCTTACCGTATCACCCCTCAAGAATCCACAGGCGAGGCACCTTACACCCTCACGTACGGGTCGCCCGCCATGATTCCAGCTGAGACCGCCTTTCTCTCCGACAGGGTCTTATACTACAATGAGGAGGCAAACCGAGGCTGTCGAGCAATAGCTCTAGACGAACTTGAGGAGGTGCGAGAAATCGCCAGCATCCGCCAGGTCGCCTACAAAGAGCGCATGGCCAAGTATTTCAATAAAAGGGTCAAACATCGATCCTTCGACGTTGGCGACCTTGTCCTCCGCGATGTGGCCAACGATCGCCTGAACCGCTCGCACGGCAAGCTCCATCCCAACTGGGAAGGACCATACCGGGTCACCAGAGTTATCCCTGGTGGCGCGTACGAGCTCTCTACTCTGGACGGCCGCCGTCTGCCAAACACATGGAACGTCGCGAGCCTCAGAAAATATCTCGACCGCACGGTCAACAATATCACGCTTTGATTTCATTTATGTATTTTCATTTATGTAATCTTTTGCACGCTTTTACATGTCGTGATTACCTACTTTATGTAACGACCGCCCATATATTTCATCAATATAAATATGGCATTCTCTTGAATTTATTCGATTCATTTACATTCGCATTTATTTCAATTACCCTCGCTTAGGCACAGCCTAACTCACAACGTCTCACTACACGTAATTTCGCTCCAAAGAAGAGCACGAAGGCTGGAGGGACGCCTCCATACGCTTTCTTTCTGGCGCTCCGCGCGCCCATGAGCCGAGAAGTTGCTCATACGCCATGCTGGTCCCTTACCTCTTGGCTGGCTAGCCCAAAGTCCGGTCGCCAACTCAGTTGGGCGGACACATACCCACATACATACACTTGCGCAAATATCAAACACAACAGATATGAAATAACAACAGTTATAAATATCAAAGCATAAATAAACGGCCTTATGGCCTGCATTAATCAAGGCCAAAATGGCCATCAAATTCGTTCAACAAGGGCACATCCGCCCCATACACATTAGCAAAAAAAAAAAGGAGGGCACACACGCCCAGAAAATTCAAAACGGGGAACACCCCCCAAGATTACAAATCATGGACGCCCTAATCGTCCAGAATCACCGGCCCGCCATCTCCCGGAGCATGATCGCCGCTGCCCTCCGCACCCCCGCTGTCCGGGACGATCAACATCTGCTCGATGTCTGCCTCATTGCCTGCGGTGCTCTGGACGTCCGCCGGGGGGACATAACCTTCGTCCCCTGGCCTGAGAGGGGACCGCCCTTCCTGAACCTCCAGCGCGTGGATGGTCCAATCTTCCGGCTGCTCGGGCATTGGCGTCCCGGGCCCCACGCCTTGGGCCCGCCCGGCCTGCACCTCCTCCACAGCCTTGTCCCTGGCAGCTTCCAGTGCTTGTAGCTGCTCTGCTCCGCCAGCCGTCCGGGCCTCCTCCCTGAGGCGGGCCACCTCCTTGGCTAGATTGTGAGACAGCGTCTGCGCCGCATGACTAGCAACAGACGCCATCATACCAAAGGCTGCTGCGTAATCCGCCGGCGGGCGCTTGTAGGCGTCGGCCACCAGAGTGTCATGCCACTCATAGGTGCCGTTGGAGTAGAGGGATTGGATGGAGGCTATCCCCGAAAACCTCCCGCTGAATGGCCGCGCTGGCAGATAAGGGAACTCAGCTTCCCCATTCTCATTGACCCGCCGGGCGTCCGGCATCTCCATCCGCGGGTTCCTTGGCCCGTCGCCATCTGGATGGCTCACCTTGATGAACTGATCCAGCTCTACATCATCCCAGTGGATGAACATCCCGGGATCTGCTGCGCTGGAACCGCGCGCCCTCTTCGCTGGCGGCTCCTCCTCCGCTGGACCCTTTCCCCTCCCGTCCGACCTCCTCCTCTCCGACGGGCCCCCCGCCTGTCTCATCCCACCAGGTGCCAACACTGGTGGTCCGGTCCTCCTCCTCGATGGGCTCGCCGCAGCTTGCCCCACGCCCCCAGAAGCAGAGGTCACGCGAGACGAAGGGCCCGAACCCCTTGGCCTCCCACCTGGCGCGACGGGCGGCGCCCTCATCCCCCCTTGAGGCCTTCCTGGAGCCCTCCCCGGCTCAGCGCTCCTCTCCGCCCGGCCCGCCGCGGCCGAGCTCCCGGCGCCCTGGATGTCGGATCTCCTCTGCGCCTCTCTCATTGCTACAAAACCAATAACAAACTTGTTAGATACAACTCAAACAACCAAGTCACACGTGACAAAGAAAGGCAAATGTTAGTTTTAGTCAAAATATTACATGTCTGTTCATAGTTTTTGTAAAACGAGGTTAGCAGCCTATCCGTCCGCCGCTCCTCCTCGCTCAAATGCCCTCTCTT
>QANZ01021769.1:32921-46482 GCA_003254925.1 Chamaecrista fasciculata | reverse complement strand
AATAGCCTAGCCGCCCGCTGCACTGTTTCCTCTAGCGACTGCCGAGCCTCTTCCAAATCTACAGAGCTACTGCCCTGTGTAGTGAAACTACTAACACTACTCAGTTCTTCTCCTTCTTCTAACTCCCTAATGACCACCATGGCCTCTAACACTTGCCAGAAAAGTCAAAATACAAGGGATTAGGAGGTACCTGAAGACATTGTACGTTTGGGTGTTAGTTTGAAAGTTGAATAATTTGCGGCGCTCGCCCTGCTTGAAAACTACTGCACACTCGTACCCTGTTAACCCTGCAAACAAGCAGGAAACATGTCATGACCATACAACTGACGACCGCCTCACTCACAAGTGACGCCCGCCCCACAAACCCAGAAAACCCCAATCGTCACCCTCATCAGCAGGTACGAACACGATGAACATTCACCTGGAAAACCCAGAAAAACCCAGAAACTCAACAACCCCACACCCATTTTTTCGCTGCTTCGCACTCACCAACCCACCCTACAGCGAACGACACCCACCCTGTTCAGACACCCCACCCATTTCCGCCGTCACCCACGACGGCGGAACACCACCCAAACACACCCAGCCACATCGACTCCCACAACTACTAACCCTAACCCAGCGAACACCAGTGAAATGCAACACAAAATCAACGGAAAATGCTTACCAACAAGCTTGTCACTTGAACCGATTCACTTCCACGGTCACTTCTCTCCGATTTCCGGCGGCGGTTCAGCAACTCCGGCGAATGGACTCTTCGGATTTCTCTCTTCTCTCTCTTCAAATTGCTAGAATGTGTAAAAGTGCAAAAGACACAACCTTTGGCCCTTTTATACCCTTGCGAGCGCGGCATACGAGGCGTTTTTGCTTTTCAAATTTCTGCCTCCCGGGTAGCGACACGTGTCCCTGACAAGACAACCCTACCCACCACATGCCCGCCCGCCATCATCCACTGACTTTCCACTTCCCCGTGGAAGGCCGCCCTTCCTTCTACATCCTCTGCGTGGGGGACAAGTACTCCCGCACATTTTTGGGCGTTCGCCAATCGACGCGAATACACTGCCCAAGCACGGATCCCATCGCACTCTCTCCAAATTTGTCATCCCGCTCGCCTCAAGGCACAGTACGACGAACGCGCTCGTAGACTTCTTTAAGGAGGGACTTGTGATACATCACTATTTGGGCGTACGCCTAAACGGCCCTCGCACCGGGCCTCTTCTCCCCTCTCCACCTTGCGAGACGCCCTCGAGTCAATCGGGCGCCCTCAACACACTTAGGGGCGGTCATGATCCATCCCGGGTCTTGGCGCCCGTCCCCCATGTGACACGTGGCCATCCACGATCACCCTGCTCCGCAATCCACGCTACGGGAGATCGTGGGCTGCGAACCATCTCACCCACGATCTCCAGTCTCTAGGCGCCCGCCTAAAAACACAGCGCGCAATCACCCACGATTGCCTCGCTCCGCAAATCTCGGTCTCCACCATCTTCGCTGGTGGAAGTCGTGCCCAGAACGTGGTCCGCCCCGCACGCTGACCACCTCTCTCCTCCCTGCTCTATAAATAGAGCCCATTTCACCAGTTCAAGGTTGGCTACTTCTTACACTGATAAACTCTCTCACTCTCTGATTACTCTCTTACTAACTTGAGCGTCGGAGTACACTTCGCAGGGCCCCCCTGTGAAGCTTTTGCAGGTCTTTGCTCAAGTCTTGGCTCTTGCAGCCCTCTCCGGTGAACTAGGTAAGTGCCAGTCATTTTCCAGTTTATCAAAAGTATATTTAATTACAGTTATATTGTTGTTCAAAAAAATTAGTTATATTAAATAGGCAAAAGTACCTTTTTGTCCCCAAACTTTACATCAATTGTTAATTTCATTCTTAATATTTTTTTACAATCAATTTCTTTCTTAATATTCCACATTTTAGTTAATTTTACCTTTTGACTAACTTCTTTTAATAAATTAATTAACAATAAATTTTATCATGCTTTTCAATCTGAGTTAAGATATGATTTTTTTTTTTAACAATTTTACATTATATGTCATTAGCCACGTAGATTTATGTCTTTAATATTTGAACAAAGTAAGAGAAAATTATAAAATTGACCAAAATGTGAGATATTCGGGATGAAATTGACAGCAAAAAATATTAGAGATAAAATTGACCGTTACTGTAAAGCTTGAGGACTAAAATGGTGCTTTTACTTATTAAATAAACTCAATCTGAGGGAAGGAGAGGGTTTTATTTTGGATCTCTTTTGTTGTTTTAAACTATATAGTCCTTTATTATCTTTTTTATATCACAAAGGGGGTCGAACTTTCCTTTCCATTTTGGTCCTTAATTATATTCATCAGGATAAGCCCATCATGTCTCGTTTAGTACCAATGAAGAAAATCCATGTTAGGAGCCCATTCCACTCTCAAATGGGCTCAGTCCTTAGAGATCACTAGCCCAAGGATTAAATAGTAAATATTTATAAAAAAATTAAGAACTCAAAAAAAATGTGTAATAATATTTAATAACGGTTGATACCAATGCAGTCAAGATCGAGATCTTACTTAAGATCGGAAGGGGCATAAGATAGATCGAATCGTAAGATCGAATCGAGGATCGTAAGATCCTATGAATTTCCCTAAAAAAATATTATATAAATCATATAAACAATTACTAATATCTATTTATGTATATATATATATATAAATGCTCATAAGTCATAAATTCATCTTATAACTTATGAGTATGTATATATAAATATATATAATAAGCAACAACATCTCCCATTTCTAACAAAAAGCTAACAAAAGTTCAGTCAAACGCTAACAAAAACAAAGCAACAACATCTTCATACCTGAAAAAATAAAAATAAAAAGACAACAAACTTAATTATAAGTAGTGAATTAGTGATTGAAATCTAAAAAGAAAAAAAACTTCAAGCCTAAACTTCAAGCCTAAGTGGTTTGTACTTGTGAACACCGCATTTTGGCCGGGCTCTTTTTTTTAAGTGTTTAAAACGTTTTAGGGCCTTTTTGAAAGTTTTAAAATGTTTTAGGGTCTTTTGGAAAGTCTCTTAAATATTTTTGGACTTTTTTTGAAAGTTGTTAAAACGTTTTAGGGTCTTTTGGAAGTCATTAAAACGTTTTAGGGCCTTTCTGAAAGTTTTAAAATGTTTTAGGGTCTTTTGGAAAGTCTCTTAAATGTTTTTGGGCCTTTGTGGAATTGTTTTAAGTGTTTTTGGACCTTTTTGAAAGTTTTTAAATGTTTTTGAGCCTTTGTGGAATTGTTTAAAGTGTTTTTGGACCTTTTTGAAAGACTTTTAAATATTTTTGGGCCTTTGTGGGATTGTTTAAAGTGTTTTTGGGACCTTTTTGAAAGTTTTATGGTCTTTTGAAAGTCTCTTAAATGTTTTTGGGCATTTGTGGAATTGTTTAAAGTGTTTTTGGACCTTTTTGAAAGTTTTTAAATGCTTTTGGGCCTTTGTGGAATTGTTTAAAGTGTTTTTGGGACCTTTTTGAAAGTTTTTAATTGTTTTTGGGTCTTCTTTTTTTTAAAAAAAAAAAGCTTAAAAAAAAATTTACAAGATCGGTAAGATCGTACGATCTTACCGATCTTACGATTTAAATCTAGATCTTACTCAGATCTTGGTCAAAACCGATCCTGCATCCGATTTAACTAGAATTGGCCTTGCAAGATCGTAAGATCGTACGATCTTACGATTTAAATCTAGATCTTGACTGCCTTGGTTGATACATCACTATTTGGGCGTACGCCTAAACGGCCCTCGAACCGGGCCTCTTCTCCCCTTCACGCCTTGCAAGGCGCACTCGAGCCAATCGGGTGCCCTCTGCACAGTTAGGGGCGGCCGTGATCTATCCAGGGCAATGGCGCACGCCTCCTAATTAACACGCATTCACCCACGACTGCCCAGTCCCGCAAACTCCGCTGAGGGAGATCGTGGGCTACGACCTCGGTTACACCCACGATCTCCAGTTGCATGGCGTCCGCCCAGCAAGACGACACGCAATCACCCACGATTGCCTTGCTCCGCAAATCTCGGTCTCCACCATCTCTGCTGGTGGAGATCATGTCCGGTTACGTGGTCCGCCCCGCGCGCTGGCCACCTCTCTCCCCCCTGCTCTATAAATAGAGCCCAACTCAGCAGTTCAAGGTTAGCTACTTCTTACACTCCAGAATTCTCTTACTCTCATATCACTCTCTTACTAACTTGAGCGTCGGAGTACTCTTCGCAGGGCCCCCCTGTGAAGCTCTTGCAGGTTCTTGTTCGACTCTTGGCTCTTGCAGCCCACAACCGGTGAACTAGGTAAGTGCTACCCATTTTCTAGTTTATCATTGGCGCCGTCTGTGGGGAAAAGCTCCTCCTCACCTGCTGAACTCTGCGGGCTTCCACGCTCGCCCTCTGTTGCTTTTTTCTTCACAAAAGCTAACTCACCAACGTTTACCTCGGTGAACTAGGTGATCTCCACTTGCAAAACCTCTTGCACGCCTTACGCTTACAGATCTCATCTTACCTGATGAGGTAGAGGGCGCACGCCCCACAACTTCAGACACGCTTGTCCAAATGCACCTTCCCGGGCTCCCGGAGCGAACGGTGCACGCTTTATGCTTACGCATCTCATCTTACCTGATGAGGTAGAGGGCGCACGCCCTACACCTTCGGACGCGCTTGTCCAAATTCACCTTCCCGGACTCCCGGAAAGAACGGTGAGCATCTCACACGACTCGTGTATATTTCACACTTATTTCCACTACATTCACTTAGGCGTAGCCTAATCCATACAACTTACAGCGTGTAAGTTATTGACGCTCTAAAGAAGAGCTAGAAGGCGGGAGGGACGCCTCCAAAAGCTTTCTCCCAGGCGCTCCGCGCGCCCATGAGCCGAGAAGTTGCTCATACGCCATGCTGGTCCATTACCTCATGGCTGGCTAGCCCCCCAGTCCGATCGCCAACTCAGTTGGGCGGACACACACATCCACACATACACTTGCGCAAGTATCAAACACATCAAACAGATAAAGCATTGCAACGGGCATATTTATCACACTAATCCAAACATTGGCCTTACGGCCTCACATGAATCCTGGCCACACGACCATACAATTCTTCAATAGAAAAGGGCGCACATGCCCTATACAAACTCAGGAAGGGGAACACACCCCCGAAATTACAAGTTCTTTACAAAGGATGACCTAGTCATCCGAAATCACTGTGGCGATCGCTCCTGGCACGTGCTCGCCACTGCCTTCTCAAATCCATGGATGGTCGTCACTCGGCGGGTCAGGCAGTGGCTCGCCCGGCTCAGCATCATCCGCCCACATACGGATCTCATGCCCGCCTCGTTCAGGTCGAGGTTCAGTAGACAATTGCTTCCGGCAATTCTCAATCCTACGGGCGGACACATTGATGTCACACCAGTATCACCGCTTTCGTATACATGGCCGCCCGCCATGGCCTCCTTGGCGTTCCATGCTCCCATGGTCGCCCGCCCCGGCAACCTCGACACTCCGTATCCCCTCGATGTGGACGCGCGACCTTCCTATCCTTCCTCCGCGGGGAGGCAAGAGTACTCCTGCACATTTTGGGCGTATGCCTTCGAGGCTTTGCCGCCAAGGCTTTGCCTCCAAGGCTTTACCTCCAAGGGTTGCCGCTAGGGGTTCCCACCAAGGGTTGCCGCCAAGGCCTTGCCACCACGGCTTTGCCGCCAAGGCTTTGCCTCCAAGACTTTGCCTCCAGGCTTTGCCACCACGGCTTTGCCGCCAAGGCTTTGCCTCCAAGACTTTGCCTCCAGGCTTTGCCGCCAGGGATTGCCGCCAAGGCTTTGCCTCCAAAGCTTTACCTCCAAGGGTTGCCGCCAGGGGTTCCCACCAAGGGTTGCTGCCAAGGCCTTGCCACCACGGCTTTGCCGCCAAGGCTCTGCCGACCGCCTAAGTTACGTGCATACCCCCGGCGTCGGTTCCATCGATCGTTTCCCTCTCTGAGCGCACGCCCAGAGGCAGCAACGGACGCACACGTTGGCTTCTTTAAGGAGGGACTTGTGATACATCACTATTTAGGCATACGCCTAAACGGCCCTCGAACCGGGCCTTTTCTCCCCTTCACGCCTTGCAAGGCGCACTCGAGCCAATCGGGTGCCCTCTGCACAGTTAGGGGCGGCCGTGATCCATCCAGGGCAATGGCGCACGCCTCCTAATTAACACGCAGTCACCCACGACTGCCCAGTCCCGCAAACTCCGCTGAGGGAGATTGTGGGCTACGACCTCGGTTACACCCACGATCTCCAGTTGCATGGCGTCCGCCCAGCAAGACGACACGCAATCACCCACGATTGCCTTGCTCCGCAAATCTCGGTCTCCACCATCTCCGCTGGTGGAGATCATGTCCGGTTACGTGGTCCGCCCCACGCGCTGGCCACCTCTCTCCCCCCTGCTCTATAAATAGAGTCCAACTCAGTAGTTCAAGGTTAGCTACTTCTTACACTCCAGAATTCTCTTACTCTCATATCACTCTCTTACTAACTTGAGCGTCGGAGTACTCTTCGCAGGGCCCCCCTGTGAAGCTCTTGCAGGTTCTTGTTCGACTCTTGGCTCTTGCAGCCCACAACCGGTGAACTAGGTAAGTGCTACCCATTTTCTAGTTTATCAACTGTAACTTTGAAACAAATTCAGAAATTAAAAAAAAAATAGTTTTCTCCACTCAAATGTAAAACACTTCTATTTATCTTGTTTCTATTGAAAGAAAATTTCAACCATGTCCAACTTTTAATCAGACTAAAATTTTTAGTTTATATATGTATATATATTATTTTTCATGAAATTCAAGTGAAGGTTTAAATTTTGAAGGAAAATCTCCCCTAATCAAATCAAACAATACAAAATAAAACCCTCCAGCCTAAAGTTGCCGAGAAATTCTTAGGCACACGTTAGGAATGAATGAAACTCAGCAGAAAGTAAATCATTTGAAGTTTTGAACCAAGCCATTTTAAAAAATACATAAGCTCTTTCAAAAAATAAAATAAAATTCAAAACCTCAAATTGGTCCCAAATGTATGCGATAAATCAAATTGGTCCTAAATGTTTCATTTTTTTCAAATTGATCATGCACATTTCCATAATTTCTCAAATTAGTCTCAAACATACTTGGTACAATTTGAACTAATTTGTTTACGATCTCAACTGGACAAAGAAAGAACTCTTCAAGAGTTAACAAATAATTTCAAAATCATCACATTTGGAATTAAAACAAGAGAAATATGATCAACTTTATTTGTTCTATCGTGAAACGAACAACACACTTTCAGGATTCAATTTGACATCATTTGTTAATGGTTCCGACTAGTTAAATAAAGTATTCTTTAAAAGTAACATGTACCGCTGAATTCATCATATTCAAAATAGAAACGAAAAATATATAACTATATATTGAGTAGTTTTAGACCAATTTGAAAAATTAAAAAAATATGTAGGAACAATATGAAACAAATGAAACATTTAAGATCAATTTAAAATCTAACTCATACATTTGGGACCAATTTGAGGTTTTGACCAATAAAATAAGTGAAAGTGTGAAACATCTATGGACACCTTTGGCACTGTAACATGATCAATTATGCAGAGGCCTAAAGCATAGGGAAAACAAGACAAGGCAACATAATTTGCAACTCAAGGTAAGACGGGTTAATTATTATAACAAGGTGAAAGCATGATCATTGAAAATTCTTTCGATAGTTCACTAAACTCAAATGCTGTAACATAGTTCAAGGCTTAATCCATAAAGCTTCAAAAAAAAAAAAAAAAAAAAANAAAAAAAAAAAAAAAAAAAAAAAACAGAAAACATGGTACAATTCCTGTTCCCAGTTATTTTTTATATTCCGTTCCATCCATGGACACTCTCAGGGATTTTGTTGCTTTCAATGATGAGCCTTCGCTTCAGCTTTCCTTTGGGACTTAGCTTTTGCCTGGAAGTTGAAGCAAACGGAATGAACAAAAAATTAAATATATTTTGACAGTATCCAAACAAGCCAACACCAAGTTGAACCAAACACAAAATAAGATCCTCAACTAAGTGGCAAAACCACGCCTGATTCAGGAAATGAGAGAGAAGAAAGAACAAAATGGAGAACTGAAGCCAAAAAGGACCATTTACCAACTGTATTAAGACTATCACCCACAACTTGACTCTCACATTGAACCATCAATTGTAAAGGACTACCTAAATGTATCTAATAAGCAGTAACAAATAACATTTTTATATATATATGTATGTGTATTTGCATGTTGGATTGGTAGTCAAAAATCAAAACTTGCAACCTGAATTGCAACTCTATGGTTCCGAAAAATTGGAACTGAACCAACCTCTAAACCCTAACCAATCCAACCCACATAGTTTGGTTAGGTTTCTGCGGGTTCACTAGTCAATCCAAAGTGCTGCTCATCACTGTACAGTACCCATCCAATGATCCGCTGCTCATCATTAAATAGTTTCATAGACTTTCAAGGTAATCATAGAGATTATGGTATTAAGTTGACACCTTATATAGAAATTATCCACCTATTCCAACAATAGCCTCCAACTTCTGTTATAGTATTCAATATATAAATGAAATAGACATTTTAACAATATAACTACTCACTAAAATCTGGATGTTAAAAAACACAAGATTACTGAATGGTAATTGAATAAATCATGCCTTGAATGGCACACTAACCATAGGCAGCAGAAACAAATCAACAATAACTTATCCTTTAATTAATATCTCCAACAAGAACAAAGAACATAAAGGATCTTGTTATACACTTATATCTACTGCAGATCAGCCTCAAGGTGGTATGAATCATGACTAGCAAGCTTAAACTTTTACTCATCAAACTAACAGCATCAAACCAGAGGGTTCAGTCTCAAAGTCTTTTCACATTACTTACACTGCGAATCAATTATATAAAAGACAATATGCAGTGGACAAATACATAATCAACAATCACATTGAAGCAGCAGAATAGCCAACTTCAGCCTTATTGCACATATTTGTGTGTAAATCAATATGAATGTTGTCAAAAACAAAGCCAAAGAGAATAAAAATGAAACACATGAATTTTCAGAGATTATGCCAAAAAAAAAAAACGGAGAGACTGATCATGAATTTCCAAACGCATTGTGCCAATCATTATGAAATTCAAAGTGTACAAAGAAATTAAATAATAAACACAGAGAGGGAAGTAGAAGAAGTGACCGAAGAATTCATTGGAATACCTTGAGGTACTTGAGCTTGATGCTTCCATAAACGATGCCAAAAGTGAAAGCAGAAGCACGAGCGACCTGCCAATACATCAGAATTCATTCAAACATACATTTTCCCTCATTTTCTACAATCTTCTTTTCTTATTCTCGCGAAACAAACAGAAAAAGGGAAAATTAGTCAGTACGACGTACCAAAGCTAGGGTGCTTTTTCCAGAATATGGTCCTGGAGGCGGCGCCATAGATGAACAGATTCTTGTTCAGAAATGCTTGCGATCGAATTGAGCAAGGGAACGATTACGATCTACAGACAACAATTTTTGCCCAAATCTCGAATATCAAACCCTAGAATTTGGTGACGATGACTGAAAAAATGTATGTGAACTTGTACAGTGCTGATTGCTGAAAAGCTTAGGACGATGTCGTTTTGGTGAATGAATAGAATAACTAGTTAGCTAGCTTGCTTAATTTTTGTTCATTTTTCTTGGTATATTTATTATATTGATTTATTCAATTCAACCTATATTTTAGACATCGGATCTGTGTAAGAATTAATTATAGCATGTGTTTTTTTCTTCTTCTTCTAATTTCTCCATTTTGAACAAGTCAATAATGTAAAACTTACTTTTAAGAGGAAAGATTTATTTTAATTTTGTGTTATGAATGTAAGAGTTTGTTTGAGACCGTTATGGATCTTTGCTTATTTTAAAATAAATTTATACAAATTGTGGTTTTATTGATGTTATTGAACACCATGGAATATCTGAGAGTTAAAATCGCTATAGATACGTCAAGGCCTTTAATATTGGGATTCTTTCTGCCAATAGATGGAGAAACTACTATATGGATAGATGTAATGCCAGAGCGACCTTATAGAATATGTGAAAGGCAAAACAAAAATGAGATCAAAAGAAATCAAAATGGAGATGAGATGAGGCAACAAGATAAAGAAGTGAAGATGGTGTGGTGCTTGCTTGCGGAAATGGATCCTCTCAATTTTGATTTGGTGCATTTTTTTGAATTTTAGGGAGATAAAAGAAGAGGTAGAGAGAGAAAATGTGGGTCCCACATATTTATTATTTTGTGGGACTCACACTTTCTCTCTCTACTTCTTTCTTTATCTCTCTAAACTGCACAAAAAATGCAGAAAATGAGAATGCAGAGGATCCACTTACACTTGCTTGCTGGTGCGACACTAGACTCGAGGAAGATATTGAAAATTTGGGAAATGGATCCTCTAGAGTTCCTTTCTCTACATTTCTTGTAGAGTATGAGAGAGAAAGGAAGAAAAAAGAAGAGAGAGAAAGAGAAAATTTGGTTTTTATATATTTTTATTTTATGGAATCCATATTTTTACTCTAACTCCATAAGAAATGCACAGGAAGGAACTCTAGAGGATCCAAACCCGAAAATTTGACGTTGTGGATCTCAACTTCATTTTAGGTGTCATTAGATGTAAATTGCACTTTCATTTGAATTTCATTTCAGTTTCAACATTTCAATTTTATTTTATATTCAGATTAAAAAAATGGTGGGTTGACTCACCACGGGTCATGGGTTGGGTGAGCCAATTTATGGTGAACCAAAATTTTATCAATTCAACTCATAAGGGTTAAATGAACCAATTCGATTTGTTAAGTCTGTTTTAACACCCTTAAAAATTAAAGTAAATTATACTTTGGTATCCTCCGATTTGGTCATATTTCACTTTGGTATCCTGTGGTTTAAAAAATGACATTTTGGTACCCTATGGTATTCTCCATTAACACTTTGGTACCCTTTGGAGCTATTTTTGTAATTTCAACCATAACAAATTTTGCAAAAATTACATATTGACCCCCAATATTTTCATAAAATTACAAATAGGTCCCTAAATAAGTATTATTTAGGGACTAAAATGAAAACTTTAAAAAAAATTGGGGTCAATATGTAATTTTTGAAAATTTGTTATGATTAAAATTACAAAATAGCTTCCAAGGGTACCAAAGTATTAATAGAGAATACCACAAGGTACCAAAGTGTCATTTTTTAAACCACAGTGTACCAAAGTGAAATATGACCAAACTACAGGGTACCAAAGTGTAATTTACCCTAAAAATTAGGGTAAATTGCAGTTTGGTACCCTGTGATTAGGGGCGGTCCTACTTTGGTACCCTGAAAGAAAAATTTTTGCAGTTTGGTGCCCCGTGGTTTGCTCTGTTACCACTTTGATACCCTGTGATTATTTTCTGTTAGGATTTAACGGCAAATGTGATTGTGACCACCTTAAAATGTCAAAAACCTCCCAACAAGTATTATCTTATGCGTTTAATTCCTTTCCCTTTATTAGAAGGGATCAAAACATAAAGAAAACAGAAACTAAAGGGTACATTATGTAATTTTACTGTTGAGTTGAAATTAATTATAAAAGGGTCTTTATAATTCTAATATTACAGAATTTTCTCCTTTTCATAATATTTCTTTTGAATAGGTCCTGATTTAATTACGCTTTAATCCCAAAAGTTTATGATTTTTATCAAAATAGTCCTTAGAACCTCAAAAGACAAATGAGCATCTATGATTTATAATGTACCCTTTAGTTTCTGTTTTCTTTATGTTTTGATCCCTTTTAGTAAAGAAAAAGGACTTAAACGCATAGGAGAAGACTTGTTGGGAGGTTTTTGACATTTTAAGGTGGTCACAATCACATTTGTCGTTAAATCCTAACAGAAAATAATCACAGAGTACCAAAGTGGTAACGGAGCAAACCACAGGGCACCAAACTGCAAAAATATTTCTTTCAGAGTACCAAAGTGGGACCGCCCCTAACCATAGGGTACCAAACTGCAATTTACCCTAAAATTTATTATGAAAAGACCAACAACAAAATGCCAAAATGAGATTTTACAATTGTCAATGGCCCAAATCAACGAAAAACTCAAGATTGTATACCCAAAGTTAAAAAAGGGCCAATTTCTTATTAAAAAAGCCCAATTAGGCCCAACAAATCATGAAATCTGGTTCAAGTTCTTTTTCTTAAATTTCAATAAAAGAGCACGCAATGACGCAAACACTATTTAACATATAATGCAATAATTATGTGACGAAAAAAAACACATATTCATATTCAAATTTTAGACACTTTTCTAACAAAAGTTTTATTTTTATTATAAATTCTCTTAAGTAGAATGAATATTAACTTTTTATTTAAATCCTAAATCAAATAAATAGAAAATACCTCGTTATCATAATTGATGATGCCTAAGCCCAACTTTAACGACTTTGATATTAATTAAAGTTTTGTCAACTAATTTATTGTCCTTATATGATTTCCTCTTTTTTCTTCACTATTAGTTCTCATATGGCTGTTTGAACAAAAAGATTTTCATGGAGTGTCTTATACTTGAAAAGGAACTTACATTTTGTTTCCAAGAAGATGGGTTCTCTCTCCTCGCTATATTATCCAAATTCTTAACCACATTATTTTGAAACGTAATAATAAAAAAAAGGCACTCATAATCTTATATAATAATATATATAAATCTATCGAAATGTTGTAATAAAATCATTCCTTGTGTCTGTGCCTCTCATTAGACACCACCCATTCCTTTTTATTCCCAAAAAGGAAAGCAAACAAAAGATTTGGATGAGGATTGTTGTTTCTTCTATGCCTTTATAATTTTATATAAAACTTGATTGATTAAGTTAAATAAGATATTACTGTATAAGTATTTATATAATGCAATACTTTATTGTGTACATGCATCTTAATCAATTGATGATGTTTTGTGTTTATAGTATACAAATTTGGCCCATAGTATCTTATATTATACGGCTCCACCCCTTTCTGTTGTCCGTTACATTTTCACAACATATTACTTTATAAAAGGAGTCAAAATTCTTAATTAGTCCCAAATGTATTAGGAAATTTCAAATTGGTCCTAAATATTTTATTTATTTTAAATGAATCTTACATATTTTTATAATTTTTCAAATTTGTTCCAAACTTACTCATTTATCAATATAAAATTTTTATGTAATCTTTAACTCCAAACCAATTCAAACATTACAAAGGACACGCCAAGCCCCTAGTATATATATATACGTTATGTATGTATAATTGTATATATATAAAAGAAACTATATCCTGTTATTTTTGTCATGTTTTAAAAGTAAAAAACTAAAGTTTTTTAAAAAATTAAAAAATATATTATAATAGTTCTTATTTCTTAGAAAAAGCAATCTAAAAGTTTTAGTTTATTATTTGTGAGTAAGACATACATAAAGAAATATAATAAATATGAATAATATCTTAGATAATATAATAAAATACTAAT
>QANZ01021769.1:0-23661 GCA_003254925.1 Chamaecrista fasciculata | reverse complement strand
CAGTCAAACCCCACCCAAACACCTATCATCTCATCTCAATCTCAATCTCAACATCATTATTTCATACCATTTCTACCCCTATACAAATTAAAAAAATCCATAATCATATTTCAACCAACCACAATCATTACATACCCTTTAATATAATTTCACACCCTATTATACATCATTTTCTCTCAAACCATCCAAACACTTCATCTCATCCTAATTTCAACATCATCTCATCTCATCTCATAGGTTGAGATTGGATTGAGATTGGATTGAACTTACAAGTTCCCAAATAGGCCGTAAAATGACCCATGGGTATGGTACTTTTCTTTTTCATAATTATGAGTTTTTTCAATCTATTCATATAATGATTTAGAGAAATATTAATCTTATTCGAGTCGAGAGTGAACAGTTAAAGTCTTCATAATAATGTCGACTCCAAAATTTGAATCTAGATCTCTCAACTTAGGGTGTAACTCACTCACTACTACAACAAACACTCATTGGTCCAAATGTTATAGTTAGTCCTAATGAAAAATGAGCATTTTTGTAGTAAAAAAGATTTATTTATCAAAATAAAAATAAAAATAGTTATTACAGTTAGAATATACCTGGGAAGTATGGATACTGACACGGATATGGGACGTGATACATACATGCTAGATTCTTAAAATTATAGGACACGACACGGCATATATTTATATATAAAACTAATTAAAAATTCACAATTTTTTATGAAAATTTAAAAATTACAATATCTATTCATAATATATGTCATATGTGATATTATTTTCTATTGTTTGTCATGATAAAGTCACAAAAAAATTGATTTTATATTCTGAAACTTATGAATATGTGTTGTGTAGCTGTCGTATGGGTATCGGACACAGACACGTGTCTGATACGGCAACATACTATCAAAATAGAGTGTCCATGCTACATATCTATACTATGTTATATGTCTGAGGAGCTTTCTAGTAATCGATACTATAGTATAAAATAAATATAAGTGTTTGCAAATATATTAATTAAAAAATAAAAAAGCAACTTTGAGAAACACACGTCTTACTTCCATCATCAAAATAACTTCCAATGTTCACATATTTCACAACTATTCAATAACTTCCCATATTATGTACCCTATTTTAATAACTTCCTCCAAAAAAGTGACTCACGCCTCATTTCATTCATTAATTTTTTTTCAAAAATTATTAAAGATCTATATTTTTATTGAGATCTTTTATATAATTAAATATATAGTTATATATTATTTGTAATTTTTTATATATAACTTAATTTTAAATTATTATAAATTTTACATACATATTTACGTGTCTAATAAACATATAAAGCCCTTACTATACTAAATTGGAGAACGATTTGAAGAGATCCAACTATCCCTTTCTTTTTATAAATCGATGTATTTTATTAAATTAAAAGTGAGTAGAGTGTAAGGATCAACACAAATATGGCTCAACTCGATTAAATGACTTTTTTTGCCCCCTATCGTTGGGTTAGGTTAAATCTCAAGTCTAGTGATTTTTAGCTTAATAATGTGGCTCGGGTTACTATTTTTAGAAAAAAAAACATAAGTATTTTTTTATATAAATCATGATAAATTTAATAAATTAATAGTGTAAAATTAATCATATTAATATATATATAAATTAAAAATTTAAAAATAAATAAAAGTAGGATAAAAATTTAAAAAATGTATTTCTTTTAAAAAAATAAAAGATCTAACTTGGCATGGTTCAACTAAAATTTTTATGAGCTAAGTCTATATGATAAAAAAAAAAGTAATCAAATAAAAGAAAGTTCAAATTTTCAATAGAACAGTTATATTAAATTTATAACGATATTACATAGTGGTCAATTAATAATATTTGCACTAAATATTGATTACAATCAATTTACCCAATGGATTAAGGAAATTATTATTTAAAGTTTTATTTTTTAAGACTTTCATTTATTAATAATTAGATTTTGAAATTTGTATGTGATCATTAGTAAAATATTTTGTATCTTAAATCAGAATATAATTATTGAAATAATAAGATGATTAAAACTTTTTAGATTTTTCATTTTTTTTAAATAAGATTCTTGAAAATTTCCACTCTTAATAAAAAAAAAAGATCCAATAAGATATTAAAATTTGATTCCCAATTGAACCAATAATCTAATGATGATAACACAAAAGATCTTTTGCATTTAAAAGGAGATTGATAAATAGTGAAGTTAGAGAGACATGAGAGGAGAAATTACTTACTTCTTTTTTATGCCATTACTTACTTACTCTATATTGGTCTAGATTTTGGTTTTACTATTTCCATATTACTTTATTTTTTCTAGAATCAAATATGATTTTTTTCCACATTTATTCTTTGTTATACCCTTATAGTAACTTTATTCAAAGCATTTTTGGTATGTTATGAGATACTAGTCAATTTTGTTAGAAATATTTACTCTTTCTTTTTCCTTTTTTTTAGAGCTCGAAATAAACTCTTGGTTATAATCAAATATATTTTTTTTGTTTCAACAAAAAATAAATATATAAACTTTTTGTTTTTTTGGCAAAACCACTATTTCATCTTTAAACTTTACATCAACTTTCAATTTTATTTTAAATATTTGTTTTATTGCTAATTTTGTCTCTTAAATTTCACATTTTTTATCCATTTTATTCTTTACTTTTAC
The DNA here is from genome assembly GCA_003254925.1 of Chamaecrista fasciculata. Classification (NCBI taxonomy): domain Eukaryota; kingdom Viridiplantae; phylum Streptophyta; class Magnoliopsida; order Fabales; family Fabaceae; genus Chamaecrista; species Chamaecrista fasciculata. The sequence goes on along the minus strand of QANZ01021769.1, from coordinate 20,976 downwards.
TTTAACTAAGTGTTAACGAAAAATTCTATATAACTGATGATGTGTAATAAAAATTGATAAAAACAGAAATTCATATCTTCATTCAGATTAAAAAATACGATGAAATATATCGTTAATTTATTAAAAGAAGTTAATCTAAAGATAAATTTGACCAAAATAAAAATTATTAAAGACGAAATTGATAACAAAAAAATATTGAGAGAAAAAATTAAAAATTGATGTAAAATCTAAAAACAAAATAGTGTCTTTGTTAATTTTTTAACATCAGGAGACAAAATTAAAAATTGATATAAAATTTGAGAGCAAAATTTGTGTTTTTATCAAATATTTAACATCAAACATTAATGTCCATAAGTTTTAGAATCACTCAAATTTATAGTTAGATTTTGATTATTACATTTAACAAAAAAAAAAGTAAACTAATTATAATTACATGACCTAAATCTTAAAACTTGATGTTATAATAATGAAATTGATAATTTTTTTTTTATCAATTTCCAAAGGAAATGAATGACTATTTTCATATTAAAAAAAAATTAAAAAATAAACTCAATTCAAAACCTAGAACGAAGTGTATATAACTATATATATACACTGCTTCATTGTCTTCTTCTTCCTCTGTTCGTAACATTGCTCCTCAAGCAACCACACCTCTCTGTCTCTCACATGGCCGCTTCAAATCTCTCTTCCCTCTCTAAACCTTCCTCTCTCTCTCCTCCCAAAACCCTCACAACCCCAAAAACAACAACAAAACCCTCTTTCTTCTTCACCCGAAATTTCTCTCCCAAATCCTCTTTCGCCGTCGTTTCTTCCTCCAAAAACCCCATCTCCGCCGCGAAAAATTCGCCATACCCACATCCCCATTTCGCCGAAAACGACGACGACGACGAAAAACCTCGCGAGGAGTGTGGTGTCGTGGGCATATACGGCGACCCAGAAGCCTCTCGTCTCTGCTATTTAGCCCTTCACGCTCTGCAACATCGTGGTCAAGAAGGCGCCGGAATCGTTGCCGTCAATGAAAACGTCCTTCAATCTGTCACCGGCGTCGGTCTTGTCTCCGACGTGTTCAACGAATCGAAGCTCGATCAGTTACCCGGAAATTTAGCCATAGGGCATGTTCGATACTCGACGGCAGGGCAATCGATGCTGAAAAATGTTCAGCCCTTTGTTGCTGGGTATCGATTTGGGTCTGTTGGGGTTGCTCACAACGGTAATCTGGTAAATTATCGAACTCTGAGAGCGAAGCTTGAGGATAATGGGTCGATTTTTAATACTAGTTCTGATACTGAGGTTGTGCTTCATTTGATTGCGACTTCAAAACATAGGCCGTTTATATTGAGGATTGTTGATGCTTGTGAGAAGCTAGAAGGGGCTTATTCTATTGTGTTTGTGACAGAGGATAAGCTTGTGGCTGTGAGGGATCCATTTGGGTTTCGTCCTTTGGTTATGGGAAGAAGAAGCAATGGTGCTGTTGTTTTTGCCTCTGAAACTTGTGCTCTTGATTTGATTGAAGCCACATATGAAAGAGAAGTTCACCCAGGTGAAGTTATTGTGGTTGATGATAATGGGATTCAATCTTTATGCTTGATGTCTCATCCAACACCAAAACAATGCATTTTTGAGCATATCTATTTTGCACTTCCAAACTCTGTTGTTTTTGGGAGATCAGTGTATGAATCCAGGAGAAAATTTGGTGAGATTTTAGCCACAGAAAGCCCAGTTGATTGTGATGTTGTCATTGCTGTTCCTGATTCTGGTGTTGTAGCTGCACTTGGATATGCTGCAAAAGCTAATGTTCCATTTCAACAAGGGCTAATAAGATCTCACTATGTGGGAAGAACTTTCATTGAGCCATCTCAGAGAATCAGAGATTTTGGTGTGAAACTTAAGCTTTCACCAGTGAGAGCTGTTCTTGAAGGCAAGAGGGTTGTGGTTGTGGATGATTCAATAGTGAGAGGAACCACATCTTCAAAAATTGTGAGGTTGATCAAAGAAGCAGGTGCTAAAGAAGTTCATATGAGGATTGCAAGCCCACCCATAATTGCTTCATGCTATTATGGAGTGGACACTCCAAGCTCAGAGGAATTGATATCTAATAGGATGAGTGTGGAGGAGATTAGAGAGTTCATTGGGTCCGATTCACTTGCTTTTCTGCCATTTGATAGCTTGAAGAAGCTTCTTGGAAGTGATTCTGGAAATTTTTGCTATGCTTGCTTCTCTGGAAAGTACCCTGTTGAACCTAGAGAGCTTAAGGTGAAGAGGGTTGGTGATTTTGTGGATGATGGCTTGAATGGGAGCTTGGAATCCATTGATGGAGGTTGGGTCCAAGCAAATATAAATCTCAAAGAGATCAAGGTGGGTAGTAGTGTCTGATAATCTTAATTCCAATGATGATTCTGTAACGAGCACAAATCCTCGATAAAATCATACCTCAAAAGTTAGCTGTGCTCAGTCTGAGATTGAAAGTCATCTAACTATAATAGTAGTAATAATAGTGTGCTTCATCTAATTTATTTTGATTGAGGGTGACAAGAATGGGTTACAACATAGTATTGTGGGTGGTATATCTTCAGTTTTGAATCTTCTAATGTTAAAAAAAAAAAAAAAAAGAGGGGGTGTTTAGTATAGGATTGCAGTGGTAGATTTAACTCATGAGATTCCTTATTATTTTTTGTCTGATATAGGTTTTTGTTTTATGTTCTCAATGCTTATAAATTATGTCTTATACCAAAATATTGTGGTTAACTTTGAGTACTTTGTGTTTGTGCATTATAACGTTGTCCACTTGATGTTCAAAATCATATATTTATTATGTTCAAACTTCAAAGGCACTGTTTTAATGGCTAATAGGTGGTCGGATTTAACTTTTGCTTGTAAACGGCAAGGTTATCAATGTGCCCTGAAGATTGCGGAAAGTTTTAATTTTATATTAGACATTAGTTCTCCAATTTAAGCATTTTAGCCCTCACTGATTCATATAAGCTATGATTGCAAGTTTGCAACAAAGACAAGGCTAACATTTATTATATTATAGGGTTCATCTAACATATCTATTTTTTTTTTTTTGAGAAAATCTAACATTATCTATTATTGGAATACGTATAAAGTGTAAAGTACTAATCTATAAAGACTTGGCTATATATTTTTCTTTCGGTGAATCATTGCCGTTTGTCCCCCCACTGTGTTCACACTTTACACTAACACTCCAAGTTGTCAAAAAATAAATCATTTAATTTATTTAGTTACTTTTATAATCAATAACCAAAGTTGGGTTAAACTCTTTTGTTTTCATTGACAAATTTGGCTTCGAAATCGGCAAATGTAACTATATGAATAAATAACAATAAAATTAAACTTGCAAGTATAACTATTATTAATAAAGTTTATATTTTTAGTTCTATATTATGTTAATTTTATGTAATATAACCACATGCTTACATTAAAAAAAAACACTAAAGTACTTCAAAACAAATTAATTTCTAATTTCTTATATTGTCAGATTACACATGAATTTAGAAAACTACCTACGATATAATATATATATATATATAGGTAAAACAAAACTAAAATTTTTCTACAGAATATAGTTGGCTTTCCACGAAATGAAGCTTCGTGTCATCTCGAATTCCTGCCTAGTTTGGCCAAAAAAAAAATTCCTGCCTAGTTTGAAAATGTTGGGAGATTCCAAATTCCAATCACTATCAACTCCAAAGAAAAGATTCCACATCTTCAAAGTCCAAAGAAAATGAAGAAAAACAACCCCATCAAACTCAAAGCCATAATAAATGAGTACCGCGAGTGGAAAATTCAAAGTGACCTTATAGCATGCAAGTTGGCATGCATGCCTGCTTTAAATATAACAAATAACTGTATACATACAATTCCACATATTAAAAAGATACATTCAATGTGTCGTTTGAAAATTGTAGTAGTAAATAAGCTAGTTGAAGACGGCTTTGAAAAGTCAATGATGAAGAAGCAGAAGGGAAAGATTCTGGAAAATTCCTCATGTACACCACATGTTTATAATGTATAAGCAATGGTTCAGATTTAACATGCGTATATTAAAGCTAGACCATTGCATATATAAATATGTATACATGCACTGTATGCACACATGAATTTTCCTTTGGATCAAAAACAAAAAGATACCATCACATTCGGACTAAGATTAGCCATTTTCAGCTCTATCGTAAGCATTTGATTTATGCTTTGGAGCAAATGTGAACCCTTCTGGAACCTTGCCTAGTAACATCTCTGATAACCGTACCTGTGTATAAAAAAGAGGATATTGCAAAGTCAAGAATAGAAAGAAAGGAATGATAATTGTGAGACCTTCATTTATCTCAAGAAATCAAAGTTAATGGGACATTTATCTGTTGGTCATGACTTCATTATTTCGTATATTATTCTAGTAACAAGACATTTTCTATTTGACGCAGCAAACGTTGAAAAGAAAACAAAGAAGAAAAAAACCCTATAGTAATGTTTTCCCCAAGACAAATGGAAATTAAGTTGAGTAAACTAACAATTCAGTCACTAAAAAATTACCAAGCTAACAATTCAGTCTTTGAAAGATTTAAAAACACATTTAGTCTCTAAAAATAAAAAACGGTATACTCTTCAGTTATTGAAAGATTAAATGGGTACTGTTTAGTCCATAAACTGTGCATTTCAATCTTTCAAAGACTGAGTTGTGAGCTCGGTAATCTTTCAGGGACCAAATTGTTAGTTTACTCTTTAAGTTTATTCAAAATAATAGTTAGTTGCATACCCAGTCAGCTGCAGAGTCTGAGGCCATTAGGGTCTCAAGGTCATCACGTCCATAGTAAGATGGAGGACGCCAGTTTAGTCGCTGAGGAATAACTTCTAAAAGGCCAACAGGTATATATCTACATGTGTAGCTAAGCCATTCCAACAAAAATAGTCTGGTTGTCTCAACTCCTGTCACATAAATTCACAATAGCAGAAAAACAAACTTAGCACATAACTAATCAAAAAGATAAGACGATACATATTATATGGTTGTTACAATCTTGGCAAGCAAACTCAATTATCTAACAGCTAACACTACATTTATGGACAACCTATTCAGACCCATTAAGCCCCCTCCACAACCAAATTTGTGTTTTTTCTATAAACTCAAAATCCCAATCAAATAGAATCCAATGCAGATCTGAGAGTTACTTGAGAACAAAACATAAGTATCCATAATCCAAGCAGTCTCATCTGTATAGAGAGCTTACTTAATTTCATTGTGTGGTTCAAAAATTTCAGACAATGTAATGGTTAAAAGCAAAATGTTCCCTCCCCCTTTTTTGTTTTTCCTTTTGCAGGTAAGTAAGTATTGAAATCAAAAGAAAAAGAGCAATTATATATGAACAGAAAAAAATACAGATACCTTCACTCCATTAACAAAATATACCTTTTGTGTCAGAACCCCAGTGTTCTAGGCCAAAATGTACAAAATCTTTCAAAATATTTAATCGTTCGCCAGAACTAATGTCCCAGTGCCTTTGTTCCTTGATCTCTGTAAATATCCAAGGCTACAAAACAAAATCATTAATTCATTACTGGACATGCTCTTAGTCAAAGTAAACCATAGTGTTCTCCCAACAACATCAACTGAGGGCATTTGATTTGACCCAAACATACCAACCTTGATCAGTGCACCACGAGCAATCATGCACGTGGCGAGTTCAGAGCATTGAGCCTTGTGGTTGTTCCAATCAACAAATGAAAAAATATCCCCATTCCCTAATACTTGCAAAGTATTAGGGGCCTTCCTGGCACACTGGTAGACATAGTCCCAGTCAGCAAGCTTGCTATAGCGTTGCTGACGTGATCTACCATGAATTGTTACTGCACTAGCTCCCCAAGCACCAATATCAGCAATAATAGAATCAATGCGATTTTTTCCTTCAAAATAAGCTGTCCGTACCTAGTGCAACAGATCCACAGAAGTATAAGGCATCATGACCAAGCTTACTGAGGAAATTTGAACAGAGAAATGTGCTATATTAAAGGATGAGAAGACAACATCTTTTTCTGCATACATGCATAGGTAACAGGACTTGGTCCAGATATCAAAATTGCAGAACCACAGAATTAAAGGGAACATAACTAAAGATGCAAACAGATAATCTCTCAGATAATATTGCCTCCAGTGGTAAAGTGCTAGCATAACAAGTACCTTGACAGTTATTGGTTTCTCCACTATGGTTGAAGTTACCTCCATAATACTTTTCATCCGCATTGGTTTTGTAAGAAGAGCTGATCCAGCACCCTTATTCACAACAATATCAATAGGGCAACCCATATTTATATCAATAAAATCTATTGTACACTCCTTCTCTATTAGTTCTACAGTTCGTGCTACAGTATCTGGATATGCCCCACATATTTGAACACCAAATAAATCTTCAGATGAATGACGCCTCAGCAATGCCCATTCTGATGCTTGACCCTATAACAACACCAAAATCACAAAAATATATAATGTAAAATAGAACTTCATTACTGAAGGAAAGGACAGATGGAACAAAAGTTAAGAAAACTACAGAAAAAAATGGTGAAGAAAAACAAAATCAAGTTCAATTGTGGATCATGCATCTCTACGCACACCAGAAAGTTCAAACCAAGAATACTGATTCCAAATACTATAATTTCTACATACATAAAATTGTAATTACAAAAGCACTGTGACTCATGAACTCACAAATAAATCAACATGACCAGAAAAATCATATTTAAGGCAAAGTAACAAGAGATGTACCATAATACCAACAAAAGGGAACAATATCAAGGTACAAACTCCAGAATCAAGATTTACATCACAGAAAAGAAGAAATGAAGCATCCACATCGACCAGTTGAATAGCTATATATATACCTGCAAGAGATTGGTGCACATTGCCATTTCACCACATGTTACATCGGCTCCTAATACTTTGCAAACCCTCCTGAAAGGGAGATTTCCAACAGTGGTCAAGGGTGCAAGGTATAACTTGTCCCTAAAATCAATAAGCATCTTTTCACGCGGGTGTAACTTCAGGCTTAGGTCAGTTTCTGGGACTATGACCTCAGTTTCTGCTTCCGGCTCAGCTTGTATGCAGTCTTTTTCAACAGTTTCTTCAGTAACACATGAACCTATTGGAAGCAGTAAGAGGCTCAGTTGCAGTAGGTTTGCAAGTCTAAGAATATTAATTAGGCCATCAGATTTGTTATTTAGAGAAATTGATAAAGCTGATCACACTATGACCTGCATTTTGTGCCCCATCAAGACCAAAATTTTCTTCAGTTTTTCTTCTCTTTGGAGGGCAAAGTAAATCAATTTCAGATTTTCCATCCGTACCATCATCTTTTGTGGCTTCAGCAGAGCTTTCTAACTTAGACCCCGAGTCATTGGTTACTTCACAAGTGCCATTATCATCATTATGGTGACAATTATTTGAATCTGCGTTGCCACCCTCCTTATCTTCCAGGTCATTCCTTTTTGATTTTGGTCCCTACAACAAAAATTGTGATTATTTCTATAAATAAGAATGTGAACATCAACTATCAAGATCTTATACAGAAAAGCCAGAGTTGAAGAAAGAGAACAATACAAAACTGAAAGCTTTACAAAATTATAAATTTGAACTCAAGCAGCACAAAGACAGCATTTTGTGGCTAGCTAGCAGACACTTACTAGAGTTCAGAATTCAGACAATGACAATTAGCCATTAGGAAGATTGGAACATATGATGCTTGATTTAAATATGCAATGGATCATTATTAACAATACGTGAAAACTTCAAATTGTTAATAACGTAAGTACAGTTTTCACTTTTCAATGTAGCGTGCTTAATTTAGGCAGAAAAACTCCACTCATGCTTCTTCACTTTGTTCCCCTACAAGGATCAAATTTAAATTTTAAAAACCAACCAACATACCATGAGCCCAAGGACTTTAAGTTTGGCATCTGCCTTAGGGAAGCGCATCTTATTTTTCCACAAAAGCTTTTGAACATCTTTGCTGAGTCCATTAATTTCAGAACTTTTTCTCCGACCATTGAGATCAGCAGAAGCCGTGACATCTGCATGCGTACTTGAAAATCTACAAGCTAAACCATACGGGCAAGAACCTTGAGCTTTAAAGAAAGGACATTCTCCCTCAAGATCAGCTGCTTTCTGCACTTAAAAGGACTTCATCAAACATTATCAAGATAATATAAGTCTGAACTTATAGATATCATCACCTAAAGAGCAAAGCAATTCAGTACCTGAGCCTTGAAGGCTTCTAAGTCATGACTGAAGCGGCATTTATCATTGTAAGGACATGAACTAATGTCTCCTGTCTTTGCAATTTCAGGACAGATATTTCTTGCAGACTTCTGTTCCTGAAATGTTGAGAAAAGGCAGTTACCCATAGTCCCATATGTATATATAAATCTGCAATTGCTTGTTCAAGCAAGCAAATATACCCCCCGAGAACTATATTACATTATATTAAAATCACCAACCCTATACAAGCTTAGATAATTAGTTATTAAAATCTCAATGCCATATCCAAACAATCCAATTCATCACAAAAGAAGAAGACATATTCCTACCTGGCGACGTTCGCGCTTCAGCTGGCGTTTCGACTTCTTCTCCTTAACCAATCCGCCGGCGGCGGGCTGAGAAGAGGCCTTAGTGTCGGGAACGTCGTCGTTTTGAGTGGCGGCGGCGGCGGCGGCGGAGGAGGATCGAACAGGAGGGGGACGAAGGAAGTGGTGGTTGACGGGAGCGATGGACTTAGCCACGAGTTGCTCCGGCGTCGGCTGAGTCAACCCGCCGTTCGACACAGGTTGAACTTGTTCTTCCATGGCGGGAGGAAGAGTAGGCTCGGACATCAATGGTGAAGATTAATTCAGAAATTGAAACTGAAAACTGAAACTACCATATATATGCAGTGGTAGTGGTAGTGGTAGGGTTTTTTGTAGGAGGAAGAAGAGGGAGTTACGAAACGACGTGTGTGTAAGATGTCGTTTTGAGAGATGAAAAATGGAGAAAAAGGGAAAATGAAATGTCAGAAGTGGGATTTGAACCCACGCCCTCTCACGAGGACCAGAACTTGAGTCTGGCGCCTTAGACCACTCGGCCATCCTGACCTGCTTGTTTCTTTAGAGTTCAATGTAATATTTAACTAATTCAAATGTTAATTGATTATGTAATCTTAGTTTCTCATTTTGGTATTTTCTCTCAATTTGGTCCTTTATAATTTGTTTTATTATTAATCTTAGTTCCTCTATCTCAATTTTAACCGAATTCATTATGTAAATATCTTAAATGTTAATTGAAGATATAGCATAATTAGTTAATGACATTAAGGATTTGTTTGTAATTATAAGGGAGAGGGAAGGAAGGAGGAAGTTAAGCCTCCATAACCCTTCTCTTAGTCTCGATTTTTTAAAATATTCTAATATAGAGTTTTTGAAATTTATGAAAATAGAGAAGAAAAAAGATTAAAAATTAAGGAGAGTCTAAAATGTAACTTGGAGTATGGATGTAATGGCTAATGTGGCATAATTATTATATCTCTTGATGAGATCTAATGAATATAAATAGTGAAAGGGAAACCTCCTAAAAAGGTAAAAATTAAAATTTAACCCCCCAAACAATCTAACATTATAATATTGTCTGCCCTTAGCCCAAAAGAAAAAAGAATTGCTCTTTTTAAATGCAAGTTTTTCGAAGAATCAAGTTTTTTGGGTTGCTCTAATATGTAAAATTGATACATGGAACCAATGGATTAGTGAATCACAATTGAAACCGTGTAAGTTTCGTTGCCTGAAGATGCATCTTTCCACCTTTTTGAACTTTGGAGGATGATTCTTGATTTGTGGTGATACATTTTGTTGCTTTTGGATCATTACAACATTTTTGCCTTTTTCAACGGACATAAACCGTTCTCCATAATCCGAAAACCGTTTCCTATTAGAATAGGCAGCGATTTAAGGCCGTACTATATTCGGCCGTTACGTATTGTATAAGGCAACAAGGTTTTTTCCTATGGCATAAGACGTAGAAAATCGCTCCCCATACTTCATCGATAGGAAACGTTTTTTATGCTTTGATTTGGCAACATTTTTTAACCGTTGCTTGTTTAAACAACAAATATTACCTGTCTTATTCAACGTGGCCACAACATAAAACTGTCGTCTAAAGCTTGATCATTAGGCAATAGTTTTAATCAATTCAACAAATATTAATTCGAACAAGATATAAAAAAATGTTCCCTAAAAGAAAAGCAACAATTTGTCTTTTTTTGCATTTTTAGAATCTATTTTTAAATAAATATACACAAAAATATTATATAATAATTTCCTAATATCATACATTAACATTAAACTCAGTTTAGATCAAGTGTCATAATAGAAAAGTAATAAAAGTATAGAACCATGTCATATCTCCACATAAAGTTTCAACAAATTAATACTCACAAGATTCAAATGATACATATTCAATAAAAAGTTATATCATAGAAAAGTTTAACAAAAGTTCACAAAATTAATAAGCATCCAAAATATATATTAAAGGTCTTCAATATAATTCATCAATAGGCTTCAATTATATAATTCATCCAAAGCACCCAAGTTGTCCCTACATAAAAAAGATGACACATTATTAGAAATATAAAATTAATAAGCATGAAACATTTTAATTTGAAAAACAATTATATAATTAAAGAAACTCACGTTTTCTTCCTTAGAAAATATAGATGTGAAGTCAAAGTATAAGAATTGGCCAAAAAAAAAAAAAGTCAAAGCATAAAAAAGTGAAATGCCTTATATGAATTTGAGGCATGTGTTGTAGAATGCTCATTATATATATAAATATCTGCCGATAATTCTAATCAATAATTGAAAGTCTGAAATAAAATGTCAGTTAGGAAAATCTGCAGCAGCAATAGATGTATCCGTATCATACCCGTTTGCTACGGTACTTGTTCATCTCTTGTCAAACCAACAAATTAAACTAAACTCGTGTCTGTATGTGCTTCAGTCAATTAATTAATTTCCTCTGTTTTTTGCACTGAATCCATCAGTTTTATTGCTCTGTAAAACAGTAAATAAAACAAATAAATGTTCTTAATTCATAGTGCTATTTACAAGAAAGTTCGTATGTTCATAGGTTCAAGAGAGGGTGTGAGTAGCTAGGTTCTATTATACAATATGGTATTATGCTTGAGTTTTAAGTTCACAATATAAGTTTTACTAATTTTATGTTGTTTTGTAATCTATCTTTGTCTCTCTTGAGAGACTACTACTGTGTTTTCTGTCTTTGTAATTCATAATATAGATCTCAATTCTCATATCAACTTTTATATATACATACATGTCCTTCTAATATGGAATTACTTATTCAGTCACTAAAACTAATTGCAACATCATATATATATAGCTATGAATAGAATGAAACTCAGGAGGATAAGTTTGATCCCATTCAGTTAATTTTTCCTAACACACCAACAGACCAACTGGTTAACATGTCAGAAACTGATTGTTTGTGTTCAAGAATTTCGATGGATCTCGTCTTCTCTATTATTTGTGCATATATATATAAAATAATCATGTACTATCACTTACCAGTCCATTAGTTGCTCTTTGTGAAATCTATGCCAAGGATGAGATTTGAAGATTCTAAGCCTTCTTTCCTCAAGACAATTGTAACCTGTGCAAAAGAAAAGGGCCACTGAAATTTTCAACAGATTCACAGTGCACAATGAATACATGATATAATATGTACAATACCTTCAAGTCATTCATCTTGACCCCGCACAGTGTGATAGAGGAAGGTATGTATAGCCATTCTTTTTCTTAAATAGCCTTCATATGTTGTTCCATGTGCTCACACGTTTCATATTGTAATCATACAGTACTTCTCTTTTCTACACCAATTGGGCTTGATTACACATCAAATTTATTATTTAACAATATAAGTAGCATAAAAACTTACGTCATTAAGCACCCAATTACCGGGACAAAAGCTATAGAAGGGATCCCTTGTGCCCCCAATATAAGGGTCATTAAATAGCTCATTCTAGGAAACAATTAATTGTAAACGTTATTCCACACAAGATATGACAATCTAAAAAACACTTCCTCACCTTCTAGGCATGTCAGCTGAAAAAATGTATGTTGCTAATTCCAAGTCGTCTCTTCCTAGAGATAGATTTGATGTTAAAGTAAAAGTCAAATTGAGGCCATGTAGTCATTTAATCCACAATAAGTATTATCAATATATAGATAGTCTGCAACTATGCATTGTTATATATATGTTAAAATATTGAGAAATCTTGTAAGAATACCCATATATAAGTTGAATATGTGCTTTTGGAAGCTTCAAAGCTGAGCACTTCTCAAAATCACGAACATTAAGTTTCTTGTCTAAATTGGCAAGAACTTTTCCCCTGAGGAGATTTCTAACAGCTTTGGACTTCGCCTATAAGTACAAAAATGAATATTTCATAAATTAATTAACATACAGATACCATGGTAGATATATATAAATTTGTATTACTACAATATGAGACAACGTCAAACCATTAAAATAACAGTCTTGGTTGATGTTTCTCCTACGAAAGTGGTGATACACGCTTCTTGGATGATCGTGAAGTGCTCAAATAAAAATGCCATTTGCAACCGGAATATAGTGTGCTAGCAATATTGTAGTTTTTTTTTTCTCAATTGAGTGGCTCACCACACTTGATAATGGTAGTGACAATCATCCCTACTTCTCTTTTCAAGTTAGCTATTAAAACTTTCATTTCGTCTTCCATTTTCTCAACAGTTGATTGAATATGCTAGAAAATAAATGACATATTAGAATAATATACATTAAGTTGACTAATTATTATGGATATTGGTAATAATATAAACAAAGCACCTCAATGTGTGTTAAAACCATCTTTAAATCCTTCGACAATGACATTCTGGTTCAAATATTTTGACCAAAAAATGACATGAAGAACAGTCAAACAAAATTAGACTAGTTGTCATCATATTTTGTTCCCTTAGTTTGTTGAGAATGCTCACCTCAATTCCTCATGTTAAACTAGTGACTTAAACAATTTGCATAAATGGATAAGCTAATTCATAAAAATTGAATTTAGCAATTTATCAAAGAAAAGAAAATAAAATACTTTTAGTTTGAACTTGACTCAGGTATTGGAACCTATGTCCTACATACCCTTGGTTATGGATCAAAGTCTATGTAGTTTGAAAACAAATAATAATTTGAAAGGGGGTTCTGCCGTAGTTTGAAAGAGTTTCTGCCGTAGAGGGGGTTCACGCAGTGTGATCTATGACGAAGTGTTGACTCTAACCCCTTGCGGTCCCGGCGATAGGGTTGGTCTCGTGGAGACGGAGACCGTAAAACTAGTGTCTGAGGTGCGCTTGGTGGTCACCCTGTGGGGACAGGAACGACACCAGGTGGGATGTGATCCCCACTGTTTTCCAATAGTGGTATCAGAGCCACGCTAACTTTGTGTTTATGCTAGTTTTGTGAATATACATGTTGATGTATGTTTATACGTTTACCGTTTTTCATTCGATTCGCTAAATTTTTGCGATTATCCACCACACGATTTTAACCTAATCTAAGAATGGTGCAAATTTATGTATTTGATACATAAGGTAATCAATTTGATTGATTAAAAATTTTCTTGAAAAGTTTAGGTCTTGGCCGAAACCCTATGTGTTTTTTAATTAAAATTGTTTTGATTATTTTATTGTAGGGTGACCGAAAATTGTAAATTGTGAATTTATAATTTTTGGGTCAATGAATTCGGGTTCTTGAATATGATTCTTGAATTATTGATGCAAGACTTATTTTTCAAGAAGGCATGTTAAATTGCACAAACCCTAATTGAACACAATCAAAGTCGTTTTTTTTTGTGCTGTTGAATGTTGATGCTGTGTATATTTATATATATATATATATGAATTGTTCATGTATGTTTGAGTATGGTGTTTGATATGGCTCTAGGTCTTATTTTGGTAAATACGGCCTGCGTGTCGTCTCCCTAAATTCTAGATGTAATTTCTTTTCTCACCTCACTCCCCTCATATGTTCAAATGAGGTTTCCCAATGTAATTTTTCCTTTTTCTTTAAGAAAGATTCTCTCATTGGCTTGAGGGAATTTAGGGTAGATGAGCCATATCTAAACACGGTTATTTTATGCATTTAGTTTTTGTATATGATACAATTGGCGCTAGATGTATGTTTAGGGGTCGCGATTATAACATGCAATTTTATGTTTTGTACGCACAACCACGTATTCGATACGAGCGTAGGATTTTGTATGAGATACAAAATTCGTGCATGTGTTTATATGTATATGATACATGGGGGTAAACACTTGGCACACTCGTTTAATTTTAAAATTGGATTTAAAATGAACCAAAATTGAACCTAAAATTGAACCCTTATAAAATCTTAAGTTTTAATGCCATCAATAAAACACCCTATTAAAATCTCGATCATTGTGGAGCGGTGATAACCCAAGCTACACGTTTCTACTTTTATCTTGAGGAGACACGGGTGAATGGAAGATTCAACGCAATGCCTTATTGAAATCTTGGTTTATTGGATGCGGTGATAGCCCAAGCTACACGTGTTTAGTGGGCCTTGATGATATAGGGTTGGGCTTTCGCCTCGTTGTTTTGAGCTTGGCCATTCACAAGTTTTATTGTGTGACTTACTGGGGTTATCAAATCGGATTTGGACCTCAAGGCATTAGATGGGATAAACATGCCATAATAAGTATCATACGATGATATAGTCTCATAAAGATCTAAGAGTCACATATGATGTGATTGGTAAAGGGTTACCTACCTAAATAATCTAAGGTTGCATTATCGCCCAAGCGAAGGTAAACTTTGTTGAAATATGGATCTTAGCCACTAATAATAATTTTGCTGGGTTTTATAAAACGGTGGAGCTTTTTGCTAATTAACTTTCATATCTTAGTTGTAGAATCATGGCAAACAATATAAGTTCAGCGTTATCACTGCGATCTATCCTTGAGAAGGATAAGTTAAATGAGACGAACTTCCTTGATTGGTTTCATAATTTGAGAATTGTTCTCACCCAAGAAAGGAAGCTTTATGTCCTAGAAAACCCTTCCCTTGAAGGTGCATCCGTTAGTACCCATGTCTTGAAAATGAAGGGGTACATAGATCACCTTAGTAGGTTGGGATTTCCCATTACTTCAGAGCTTGTGACGGAATGGAGAAATCAATTTCTGAGCTGTGCAGTCTTGATGGTTCAGAAAAACCAGGGGAAAGGGATGGACAAAAGAAAGAGGAAGGGTAAAGCCCTGGTTGGTGAGACCAAGCCAGGGAACAAGCCTCACCCACGACCTGCCAAGAAGGCGAAGCCTTCAAAGGATGCAATTTGCTTTTTCTGCCAAAAGCCAGGACATTGGAAAAGGAATTGCAAATTGTATTTGGAAGATCAAAAGAAGAAGAAGAGCGGTGAGGTCTCTACTTCAGGTTTCTTCATTATAGACGTTGACTTTTCTACTTTAACCACTTGGGTATTAGATACAGCATGTGGTTCTCACATTTGTACAAATGTGCAGGGTCTTAGAGACAGTAGAAAGCTGGACAGAAGCGAGGTGGACCTACGCGTAGGCAATGGAGCAAGAGTTGTTGTTGTTGTTGCTGTGGGAACATACGAGCTTGTGTTGCCCTCTGGGCTTATTTTCATTTCGAATAATTGTTATTATGTACCTTCATTGAGTTCAAACATTATTTCCCTTTCTTATTTGGATAAGGAAGGTTTTACATGTGTTAACGACAATGGAAGGTGTTCTATTTATAAAGATAATGTTTTATTTGCTTATGGTGATTTGCAAGATAATCATTACGTCTTAAAATTAGAACAACAACACGATAACAATATCTATAACGTTGATACCAAAAGGATCAAGATTAACAAATCAAATCCTACGTACCTTTGGCATTGTCGTTTAGGCCATATAAATGAGAAACACCTAGAGAAGCTCCATAAAGATGAACTTCTAAGCTCATTTGATTTTGAATCATATGATGCTTGCGAATCTTGTTTACTTGGTAAAATGACAAAGGCGCCCTTCACTGGCCACAGTGAGAGAGCACCTGACTTATTGGGAATCATACATAGTGATGTATGTGGACCCATGAGTACTCAAGCTAGGGGTGGTTACTCATACTTCATAACATTCACTAGATGATTTTTCAGGTTTCTATCAAATACCGGTGGCTCCAGAAGATCAAGAAAAAACCACTTTCACTTGTCCATTCGGCACTTTTGCCTTTAGGAGGATGCCGTTTGGCCTATGCAATGCACCTGCCACATTCCAAAGATGCATGGTCAGTATATTTTCTGAGTTTATAGAGAAGTCCATAGAGGTTTTTATGGATGACTTCACTGTTTATGACAATTCCTTTAATGAATGTCTGTTAAGTCTTGCCCAAGTGTTAAGACGCTGCATTGATTCTAACTTAGTTCTTAACTATGAAAAATGCCATTTTATGGTAGAACAAGGCTTAATACTTGAACATATAGTGTCAAGGGATGGAATTGAGGTAGATAAAGCTAAAATTGACATTATTAAGACCTTACCATACCCCACTTCGGTGAGGGAAGTTCGTGCTTTTCTTGGTCATGTAGGATTCTATAAGCGGTTCATCAAGGATTTTTCAAAGATTGCCCAACCCATGTGCAAGCTGCTGCAAAAGGATGAAAAGTTTGATTTTAACGAGGAATGTAAAAGAGCATTTGACACTTTGAAAGATAAACTCACAAGTGCTCCTATTTTGCAAGCACCCGATTGGAATCTTCCATTCGAAATTATGTGTGATGCAAGTGACTTTGCTGTAGGTGCTGTACTTGGGCAGAGAGTTGGAAAGAATTCTCATGTGATTTACTACAGCTCAAAAACCTTGGATAGCACACAACGAAACTACACCACAACTGAAAAAGAGCTTTTAGCTATTGTTTATGCTTTAGATAAGTTTCGTTCATACTTACTTGGTGCCAAAGTGATTGTCTTTTCTGACCATGCAGCTCTTAGGTATCTTATGGGTAAAAAAGAATCAAAACCAAGGCTTATTCGCTGGATACTCTTATTGCAAGAGTTTGACTTGGAGATAAAAGATAAGAAAGGATGCGAAAACCTTGTTGCAGACCACCTCAGCAGAATTCCAAGTTCAGAAACTCCTTCTCCAATTAAAGATAATTTCCCAGATGAGTTTCTCTTTTCTGTTTATGGTCGTAATCCTTGGTTTGCTGATATTGTGAATTTCTTGGCTACCGGAACTTGGCCTGACGAATTAACAAGGTATGAAGTTCATAAACTTAAAAGGGAAGCTAGGTATTACATGTGGGATGATCCATATTTGTGGAGGTGTTGTTCTGAACAAGTCATTAGGAGGTGTGTAACTGAAAAAGATGTGGCATAAATTCTGAAATTCTGTCATGCACATGCTTGTGGAGGTCATTTTGGTCCCAAAAGGACAACTAGAAAAGTTTTAGAGTCAGGATTTTATTGGCCAACTATTTTTAAAGACTCTTTTTATTTTTGCAAAGCATGTGCTAGATGTCAACAAACAAGGAGTTTAGGACATAGAGATAGAGGTCCTCTTAATCCAATTATTATATGTGAAGTTTTTGATGTTTGGGGAATGGATTTTATGGGGCCTTTTCCTAATTCATTTGGCAATTATTATATATTGCTTACTGTTGACTATGTTTCCAAATGGGTTGAGGCTAAGGCCACGGGAACTAACAATGCTAAAGTTGTTGCAGATTTTGTCAAGACTAACATATTTTCCAGGTATGGAGTTCCCAGGGCCATCATTAGTGACAGAGGAACACACTTCTGCAACAAAACCATAGAGGCGCTTTTTAAGAAATATGGAGTCACTCACAAGACTTCCACTGCCTATCATCCCCAAACCAATGAATTAGCAGAGGTATCTAATAGGGAAATCAAGTCAATCCTTGAGAAAACAGTGAATCCTACAAGGAAGGATTGGAGCTTGAGGCTAGATGATGCATTGTGGGCATATAGGACGGCTTACAAAACACCAATTAGAATGTCACCCTATAGGCTAATTTTTGGCAAAGCATGTCACCTCCCTGTTGAAATTGAGCACAAATCCTACTAGGCTGTAAAGCAATGCAACATGAATGAAGCTGAACCTCACTGGAAGTTGCAATTGCAAGAATTGGAAGAAATCAGATTGGATGCTTATGAGAGCTCCAAATTATATAAAGAAAAGACAAAAGCTTTCCATGATGCAGGAATTTCAAGGAAACAATTTCAAGAAGGGCAGAAAGTTCTACTGTACCACTCTAAATTGAGTTTGTTTCCTGGTAAACTCAGATCAAGGTGGGTAGGCACTTTTGTGGTTACGAGACTCTATCCTTATGGAGCTGTTGAAATTCAAAGTTTGGACTCCAATAAAATTTTCAAAGTTAATTGCAATAGATTGAAGCCATTCTATGAAAATTTTGAAGATTCTCATGAGGTTCAAGCTCTTGAAGAGCCTAAGATCACAAGCTGAAGTGCAGAGGAATGTCTAGTTCAAGACAATAAAGAAGGGCGCTTATTGGGAGGCAACCCAAGTCTTTACTCTTGCCCAAGTGGCATGCACATTCTTAGTCCTTTTAATTCAATTCAGTATCTTATTTCTTTAAAAAATAATAATATAAAAAAATTGAAAAAAAAAAGAAAAAAAAAACGTTTACTTAGTTTGTTTATTTTATGAATTTTAGTTTTTTTTTAGTAAGTTATTTTTTTTTTTAGATCTCACAAGTCTTTACTCTTGCCCAAAAGTCAAGACACTTGCAGGTTTGTTCGTCTTCTCCAGAGTGATGTTTTGTTTGGCGCTTAATTTTTGAAGCACAAATCTGGTCTCCAATGGTAAACTAGAGTTTTGAGTAAGTGAAAAAGGACAAAAAGTCAGTTCGGTACTTACAATTTTTAAATATGGAGGTAAAATTGATTCATCTCTTATTCTCACTATTTAAATATATGCTGAATTATTATTTTACCGTCAATTTCCCTTTTTGCCCTTAACCCAACATCAGGTAAAACCTAATTTCACTACTTACTCTTTAGAAGTTACAGCGCCTCTCACAACTCTCTCGCACGATTCACCATCAAACTCGCGCATCATCTCTTCTTCGCCGACCTCCGCCATTCTTCTTCGCCGTCAACCACCGTGCCAACTTCTCTTCTTCGCCGCTCTCTGGACCTCCGCCGTTCTTCTTCGTTGGCAACCTATCATCCTCAAACCACTGTACCGTCGCGGTAAAAGGCTGTCTCTTCGCGGTGAAACGCTGTACCTACACTATCAGACTCCATAGCTGCTCGCGCTCAACAATGAAACAATATTCAAAGCAAAAGAGGAAGCTAGGGAAGGAAAAAGTAGTCCGTGAGCAAATTCTAGAGCCTGTACATCCCATGGATAAAGGAGGGAATGAAGTTGTCGATCAAAGTGTAGAGAGAAGAGAAAGCATACCTGAGAAAGAATTAGAAGCTCTGCAATCTGATAGGGAAGAAGAGGAGGTTGGGAAAGCAACTCCAAAGAAAAAGAATCGGGGGAGACTGCCGAAGAGACATAAGCAAGCTGAAAAGGGGATCAAAAGCAGGGAGGTAAAATTCCAATCTTTTGTTGGTGGTAAATATGTAGATTTTAAGGTTCTTGAAAGTTTACAATTGAAAGATGAAATCATGGGCATGATCTGTGGCATAGGTTGGGAAACATTTTTTAAAATTAATTATCCCGTGTTACATGAATTGTGTTATGAATTCTATGAGAGCCTCAATTTCTGCTTTAATCAAAAGGATGACTTAAATAAGAAGGGAACCTTGAATTTCAAATTAAGAGAGAAAACATTTGCATTATCTATCACTGATTTTAATTTGAAATTAGGTCTCATTAGTTCTGCTGAAGCTAAATCTCAGTAATACTTAGAATCCCTCACATAATCTCCAGAAGATTTTGATGCCAATAGTTATTATAGGGACTTAACTGCAAATTATGAAACTGATTTCGTGGCTTCTGTTTCAAAAGCCAAGTTTATTAGAATCCCAAGCTTGAAAATTATCCATAGATTCCTCGCTTCTACCTTTTCTTATAGAAAAGAAAACACCGGTATCATTTCTAAAACTGAATTATTCTTTTTATGGTGTTTGGAGAAGAAGCGACGGGTAAACTTGGGATCTTGGATAGCATCTCAAGCTATGAATTCTATAAAAGGATCTAAAAATTGCACGCTTGGTCCTATAATAACTTTGTTTGCTGTGTATACAAAGCTGGTCTCTTTGAAAAATCTGAGGGGATTCACCGTGACTAAAATGGAGCCCCTTGATCTTATATGTTTAACAAAAATGGGCTTACTTCGTCGTGAGAACTACGGTTCTTTCCAAGTTATTCCTGCAGATCCATTTGTGCCAAGAGCTGAAAAGACTACTTCCAAGGAAATTGGCCAAGCTACAGCATCATCCCCTCCGCCCCCTAGTAGCGATGAATGGGAAAAACTGATAGCTGAAAATGCTGAACTTCAAGTCTGCAAAGCTTTCACAGAGCGCTACCCTATCAAATATTCCAAATTTCTTGAAGAGTATAACTCAAGCGAGGCTCAGAAGCACTAAACCAGAGAAGATCACTCTCTCCTATCTCTTTTTACTCTGTTTTTGTCTAAATTTCACACTGAGGACAGTGTAGAGCTTAGTCATGGGAGGGTGTCCCGATTTTTGATTGCTAAATCTAGATATCTGATTGGTTTAGATGCTTTTTGATCACTGATTGTGCTGAATTTTTTTGATTACTGAATCCTATTGTTGTGCTGAATTCTGAGAGAAATCTGTTTTGAAAGTTGATGCCTTGGTTCTTTAAAGACTATTAATTCTCCCTTGGCTCCCTTTGTCTATTTTTAAAGCTTTTTCCATCTCA
>QANZ01021754.1:47977-71920 GCA_003254925.1 Chamaecrista fasciculata | reverse complement strand
CTAGAGAGAGAAAGTGGCGCAAACCTAAAAGGAGTTTTAGGGTTTGTGACAAGGTTGTGTGAGATCAAGAATAGGATTCTTGATCATAGGCGCCATCTGTTCTTGGGAGTTCAAGAATTGTTCTTGAATTCAAGAACAACGTAGATAAGGTCCCTGGTTCACTTGGAGAAGTGAAGGAGGCTAGCACCTAGGCATCTCCAAAACTGTTCGTGTGGATCACCGGCGGAGGGAGCACACTCGGAGTGGACTCCTCAGCATCGTAGACACAAAAGTCGCCGATTGATTTGGGTAAAATTCTTGTCCTTACACTGATATAGATCCATATAGCGGATCATTGGGAAGAAATCACTATGCGCATTTGTTTAATTTTTAAATTTATACCTGTTTCCGCTGCGTTGTGTGCGTGGTGATTTCCCAACATCTTCTTCTTCTTCAGATCTTCCAAGAACAGCTTACAGTTTCTCTTCCAGTGTCCCGGCTTCTGGCAGAAGAAACAGACTGTATCCTTATTGGGCTTTGCCTTCTTGGCAAGCGGCGGGTTAGGTTTAGTCGCAGGCTTGGTCCCACCAACCTCGGCATCTCCTTACCTCTTTCCTTTGCCCTTACCTTTTCCCTTGTTCTGAACTAGTAAGACAGTGCTAGGCGCCTTCTTAATAGATGCCTCAGCAGTCTTTAGCATCCCATGCAGTTCAGAAACTGTTTTCTCCATGCCATTCATGTTGAAGTTCAAGACGAACTGGTCATAACTTCTAGGTAGCGAATTCAAGATCAAATCCGTCGCTAGCTCTGGCACAATGGGAAAACCCAGCCTGGCAAGGTGATCTATGTACCCCTGCATCTTCAAGACGTGGGCACTAACAGATTGACCTTCTGCCATCTTGCAATAGTATAGAGCCTTTGCTGTCTCAAATATCTCTTGCCTTGCCTGTTCTTGGAACATTTCCCTGAGATGTGTTATTATCTCATATGCCCCTTTGCTCTCCAAGTTCTTTTGAATCTCGGGAACCATGGTTACCAGCATAAGATAGGCAACGTCCACAGAGTCACTTTGATGCTTCTCATAAGCATCTCTCTGTGCTCTTGGAGCGTTTGCAGCAGGCTATTCAGGGATGGGGTTCTCTAGGACATAGAGCTTTCTTTCCTGGGTGAGAACTATTCTCAAATTTCGGTACCAGTCAAGAAAGTTAGTCCCAGTCAACTTGTCCTTCTCAAGGACAAATCGCAGTGATAGTGTTTGAACGTTCGTTGCCATTTCTACAATTTAGATATGAAAAGTTTTAATTAGCAGGAAATTAAAATTGTATGCACCATTTTATAAAACCCAGTGAAATTTATTATTAGTGGCTAAGATCCATATTTCACTAAAGTTTACCGTCGCGGAGGCGATCATGCACCCTTTAGTTATTTAGGTAGGTAACTCCTTACCAATCACATCTCATGTGACTCTTAGATCCTTATGGGACTGTATCATCTCATGATACTTATTATGGCATGTTTATCTCATCTAATGCCTTCAGGTCCAAAACCGTTTTGATAACCCCATTAAGTCACTCGGTAAAACATGTGAATGGCTAAGTTCAAAACAATGGGGCCGAAGGCCAACCCCCATATCATCAAGGCCCAACTGCAATACGTGTCGCGGAGGCGATCACCGTATTCAAAGAACCAAGATTTCAACGGGCATCGTGTTGAAAATCCCATTCACCCGTGTCTCCTCAATGTCAAGGCAGATACGTGTCGCGGAGGCGATCACCGCTCCACGATGAACAAGATTTTGACAGGGCGTTTTAGCGATGGCATTAATTACTTAAATTTTCTAAAACGGTTTAATTTTTAAAATTAATTAAAAAAAAGGTTCCGACTTTTAATTTTAAAACTCCTTTTAAAATTAAACGAGTCATGCCACATGTTTATTACCCCATGTATCTCATACATATAAACATGTGCTCGGATTTTGTATCGTATACAAAATCCCACGTATCGTATACGAGGTTGTAGCGCGATATATATATAAATAATTAGCATGTTAAAATCGCACCCTAAACATACATCTAGCGCATCACATACAACTAAATGTAAAATAAACACCGTGTTTAGATATGGCCCATCTACCCTAGAGTTCTCCCAAGCCAATGAGAGAACCTTTCTAAAAGGAAAAATAAAATTACACGTGAATAAACCCCAGTTACATTGAGGTATAAACAGAAATTAAATTTTACACCAGAGTTGAGGGAGACGACACGCAGGCCGTATTTACCGAAATAAACCTCCTAGAGCCATATCCAACACCACACAATTCAAATATGAACAATTCATACAATTATGTCAAACACGGTATCCAACACATATATTAAAACTCTTTTAAAATTGTGTTCACTTTAGGTCTGTGCAATTTTAACAAGCCTTTTTCTTGAGATTAGGCCCCTTGTCAATAATTATAAATACCATGAATCACCATTCAAGAATTTATAAATATTGACCCCCAAAAATTTTAAAATTCACAATTTTAACAAATTTTCAGCCACCTTTATAATTATTATAATTAAAACACTTTTAACTATAATTATAAAGGAATTTCGACTTTGGCCTAAAACATCAAGAAAAATTTTCCAGTCGATCCAATCGACTCTATATGTAACTCATACATATAATTTGCACCTTTTCTCTGTAGATTGAATTTTAAGAAAATTGTTCGGTGGATTTCTTTGTAAAACCAAAAACGTGATTGAAAGCGGTAAACACACATATCATACATCACATGTACACATAAACAGTTTTGAATCCTAGAACTAACCTGGCTCTTATACCACTGTTGGGAATCCTAGGCGCCTAAAGCAGCGGAAGCAAAAACAAAACGAAAAAATTAAACGCCTAGGTCCTAGAATTCCCGAACGGATCCGCTAGCAGAATTTAAAACTTTTAGATAGTGGTATACCTCACGAGTTTCAATCTGATGGTTGAACAAGGCGAATCAAAGGAGCCCACTCCCAGCGTTCTCCCTCTACCAGTAATCCACACGAACAGTTTCTTTGAACACCGAGGTGCTAGCTTTGAGTTCTTTTCTCCAAAAGAACTAGGGACCAATCTACAGACCTCTGAACTCAAGAACTCTTCTTGAAACAGCAATTGAGGTGGCGCTTAGAAAAATCCCCCCACAAGAACTCCTTCTTGCCTATTCTTCTCTCACAAACCCTAATTATGGACCTTGATCGATTTTCCCTAACTCTTAGGGAAAAGTCGATTTTCTCTCTTGGGTGCAAAGGTGTGATTTTCTCTCTCTAACTCTTAGGAGGAAAATCAAAACTAGGGTTGTATAATTTGCTTGTCAGCATTATAGGGCAAGTCGACTTGCCTTATATTTATAGACTAAAATTTGGTGATTTAATTATTCCTAAAATCAAGATATTCTGATAATATAATTATTTTAGGACTTGAATTTATAATTAAAATATTACCTTAATATTTTAATTTAAATTCAAACTGCAATCTTGGAGAATCAAATGAGAGATCAAATCTCTCATTGGGACCCACAAGAAGGCGCCATCTCCCTCTCCCTTTTCCTTGGAATTTTATAAATCAAAAACTTTCCTTATTTTATGATTTACCAAAGATTCTGAGAGGAGATCTTCACCAAATCTGTTTGAATTCAAATCTTTTGATATCTCCATCAAATCTTTTGAATTCAAACTTATTATTTGAATTAATAAAACTATTTTATTTATCCAAATAATCCTCAAAGAGGCGCCACCCTCATCATATTATTTAGGAATTTTATAATTGTAAATAATTAATCCCCATTAATTATTAAACAATTATCATATTTAAATTTGTCCCACAAATCTAAATATTACACATCTGTAGATCAATTAAGACAAGACATAATGTCCCCGACATTTCCTCTGTGTCTTAAATCGTGCCACCTGAGTGACCCACGAATTAACCCTAATTCGTGTCCCTTTCAAATGGTGTTCTGTTCCTGCTCGTGTGTGACCCAGCAGGCCCCACGTGAAGTTGGCAGCAGGTCATCCCCATGACCTACAAGTCGTGAGCGGACTCTAGCAAGCCATCACAACTACCCAAAACACATGAGTTATCGTTTTTACTAAAACGACATAACCTCAGTACCTCCGTGTCAGAGATCCTATTGTCCTGCGATATCTTGGTCATGGACTAGGCACAAGAAAGTCATCCATAATCCAAACCACAACTTTCTCGATTCCTTGAGTAAGTCCCAATTCTTGAGTGGCCACTCTTTTTCCTGGACAGACTCATCGAGGGCGCCAGTTAGATATCTCTCATCTAATGAGGGACAAAATCCCATTTTGGCCAATCCACATTCCTCAGCACGGCAATCAACCAGACCCGTACTTAGCCCTTATGACAACCCTATTACGGGCAGCGTTAGACTAAGCCAAAGTCTGACAACTGCAACGCCGGAATAATGATGACCTCAGGTCTAAGGCATCGCTACAGGCGTACAAGGAGAGGCAAGCTGATGACTAAACCCATGCAGGATTCTCCGGGTCAGTCCAGCAACTCGTAACCACCTTACGTAATTGCACCATGACTCTCGTCCCAGCATCTAGTGCATGCATCTCATGCACCGAGGTCATGCTGGTCTTAGTTCATTTTTGTTCCCACAAAAACAATCGACCAGGGACAAATTTAGATTAATTATCTCATAATTAATCATGGATGTTATCATAGTAAACATGCTAATAACTTGATAACACATTAATTTATCTTCCATAAATTAATAATATGTTCACAACATATTTACATAAAACGATTGGCCCTAGGGCACAATCTCCAATAGCAAGTCATCTCCATGACTCACAAGTCGAGAGCAGACTCTAGCAAGCCATCACGACTACCCAAAATACGTGAGTTATCGTTTAACCCCGAAACGACTTAACCTTAGTACCACCTTGTCTTGATCCCTTTTTGTCCTACGATATTTTGGTCATGGATTAGGCATGGGAATGTCATCCATAATCTAAACCTCAACTTTCTCGATTCCTTGAGTAAGTCCCATTTACCAGTGTGGCCACACATTCCTTGGACAGACTCATCGAGGGGCCCAGTTAAATATCTCCCATCTCCATGAGGGACAAAATTCCATCTAGGTCAACCACATTCCTCAGCACGACAATCAACCAAACTCGTACTCAGCCCTTATGGCTACCCTGTTACGGGCAACGTTAGACTAAGCCAAATTTTGACAACTGCAATGCCGGAATAATCAAGACCTCAGGTCCAAGGGCATCGTGACAGGTGTACAGGAGAGACTAGCTAATGACTGAAACCCATGCAGAACTCTCCGGGTCGGTCCAACAATTTGTAACTCCTTACATAATCGCACCATGACTCTCGTCCCAGCATCTAGTGCATGCATCTCTATGCACCGAGGTCATGCTGGTCTTAGTTCATTGCAAGTTCCCACTTGAATGAGCGACCAGGGACAGTTTAGATTAATTATCTCATAATTAATCACGGAATGTTATCATAGTAAACATGCTAATAATATGATAACCATTAATTTATCTCCATAAATTAATTAATATGTTCCAAACATATTTATAAAATGATTGGCCCTAGGGCACAACCTCCATCAGGAGATATATGCACTAGATTCTTTACGAGAGTCATGGTGCAATGAGTAAGGGGTTACAAGTTGCTAGACTGACCCGGAGAGTCCTGCATGGGTTTAGTCATAAGCTAGCCTCTCTTGTACAACTTTCACGATAGCCTTAGACCTGAGGTCTTGACTATTCCGGCATTGTAGTTGTCGAACTTTGGCCTAGTCTAACGCTGCCCGTAGAAGGGTAGCCATAAGGGCTAGGTACGGGTTTGGTTGATTGTCGTGCTGAGGAATGTGGTTGACCAAGATGGGATTTTGTCCCTCATTATGATGAGAGATGTTTAACTGGCGCCCTCGATGAGTCTGTCCAAGAAATGCGTGGCCACGCTAGGAAATGGGAGCTCAAGGAATCGAGAAAGTTGTGGTTTGGATTATGGACGACATTCCCGTGCCTAATCCAAGACTAAAATATTGTGTGGCAATAGGGATTATGACAAGGTGGTACTTAGGTTAAGTCGTTAACGTTAAAGCGATAACTCACGTATTTTGGGTAGTCGTGATGGCTTGATAGAGTCCGCTCTCGACTTTTGAGTCATAAGATGGCTTGCTGCCAACTTCACGTGAGGCCTGCTGGGTCACACATGAGCAGGATCAAGATGTTGTTTTGGGACACAGATTGGGGTTAATTCGTGAGTCACTTAGATGACACAATTTAAGACATAGTTGAATGTCTTAGGACATTAAATCTTGTCTTAAATAAATATCTATGTTTGTGATATCTAAATTTGTTGGACAAATTTAAAATATTAATTGTTAAATACTTTACAATTAAATTCTTGTTTAAAATATTAGGGAATAATAAATTAAATAAGTTTCCTAAAAGTTAGAGAATTATTGATTTATTAAATTCACTAATATTGGGGATAACAGGGATGAGGGTGGCGCCTCATACATCTTATTTTAATGAATGAAAATGTTTTGTTAATTAAATTAAGATATCAAGATTTGAATTTGAATTCAAAATTTGATTTTGATTTCAAAAGATTCAGGATTTGAATTAAAGATATTAAGGTAATATTTTAATTCAATAATGTTGGAAGATAATAAGTTGGTTATGACTTCCTAAGAGTTAGGAATGTTTTTTGATTTATTAAATTCCACTAAAAGGAATTGAGGATGGCGCATATATTTGAGACTTGGGGTGCAAGATTTGATCTTGCATTTTGAATTTAAATATTATGTGCAATTCGAATTTTAATTAAATTATTAAGGTAATATTTTAATTGTAAAATTAAATCCTCATGACTCATTCCAATCAATAGGATTTGAGCAATGAAGATTTGGTTTGAAGATTTGATCTTGTAGGCCAAGAATTTGAATTGCCCCTAGGTTTTTGAATTATAATATTAGTGTAATATTATAAATCAAGATTTAGGGAATCATAAATAATATTAATTATTGAATTAATATATCCAAGATTTTAGGGATTCACTAATTGGATTAGTGAAACCCTAATTCTAGGAATGAGGAAAATATAAATACACACATTAGGGGGCAAGTCGACTAAAATTCGCCTAGTTCTTCTTGAGAGTCAAGAAAATTCACCAACCCTAATTCTTGAGAGAAAAGTCGACTTTTCTCAAGGAGAGAGAAAAAAGTTCGACCTACATCTTTAATCTTTAGGGTTCTTGTGTGATCTTGCGCCACCCACCTGTCTTGGAATCAAGAATTGTTCTTGGTTCTTCAAGACTCATAGATAATTGTTCCCGTGTTCACTTGGGAAGAAGTGAAGGAGGCTAGCACCTGGGCATCTGCCAAACTGCTCGTGTGGATCACCGGCAGAGGAAGCACACTTGGAGTGGACTTCTCAACTCGCAAATTCAAACGAGCCGATTGAAAATTGAGGTATACATCTATCTTTATTGATATAAATATAGGTAGTGGATCCTAGAAGGAATCATAGAGAAGCCAAAAATTTTAATTTACCGTGTTTTTCCGCTGCGCCGACTCTATGATTTCCCAACAGATTTTGTCTCCAAAAGAGACAGTGGGAGTAAGATAGATCTTGAAGAGGTTCAAGATCCACAAGACACTCTAGAGGCGCAGACAGAAACTAGAGAAGAGCCACAAGACGTTGTGTAAGCTCCTCTAGTAGCACAAGGACCACGAAGGTCTGATAGAATACGTTCTCAACCTCAAAGATATGGATTTTTGATGACTAAGGACAAGGATGTGTTGCTCATGGAGCGTGGTGAGCCTACCACCTATCAAGAAGCTATTGTGGGTCCCAACTCTGAAAAATGGGTTGAAGCCATGAAGGCAGAGATGCAATCCATGAACGACAATAAGGTATGGACCTCAGTCGATCCACCTGAAGGTGTAAAAGCCGTAGGGTGCAAATGGGTTTTCAAAGAGAAAACCGACATGGATGGCAACGTTAATGTCTTTAAGGCCAGGCTAGTTGCAAAGGGGTTCACTCAACGTCATGGTATTGACTATGATGAAACGTTTTCCCCAGTTGCAATGGCCAAGTCCATTAGGATCCTCCTTGCCAGAGCCGCATATTATGACAATGAGATATGGCAAATGGATGTCAAAACAGCATTCCTTAATGGAAGACTTCCCGAAGATGTGTACATGACACAACCTGAGGGGTTTGTATGTCCAGAGGAACCAGAGAAGGCGTGCAAACTTCAGAGATCCATTTATGGATTGAAGCAAGCATCCCGGAGTTGGAATCATCGTTTTGATGAGGTTGTCAAAGAGTTTGGCTTCCTACAAAACCCTGATGAACCTTGTGTTTACAAGAAGGTTAGTGGGAGCACGATTGTGTTCTTGGTGCTTTATGTCGATGACATATTGCTCATTGGAAATGATATTTCTACCATGGAGATTGTGAAATCTAGGTTGGGAAAATCATTCTCGATGAAGGACTTAGGAGAAGCTGCTTACATTCTAGGCATCAAGATCTATAGAGATAGATCTCGAAGGCTTCTTGGATTAAGTCAGAGTACATACTTGGATAAGGTACTAAAACGGTTCAGTATGCAGGATTCCAAGAAGGGATTCATATCGATGAATCATGGTTTAGGCCTGAGCAAGAATCAGTGT
Source organism: Chamaecrista fasciculata (assembly GCA_003254925.1). NCBI lineage: Eukaryota > Viridiplantae > Streptophyta > Magnoliopsida > Fabales > Fabaceae > Chamaecrista > Chamaecrista fasciculata. Next base: position 63,228 of record QANZ01021754.1, on the reverse strand, counting down.
CCCAAGACACTTGATGAGCGAGGGCACATGAGTGGCATCCCTTATGCTTCGGCAATAGGATCCATCATGTATGCCATGTTGTGTACTCGACCAGATGTGTCATTTGCCTTGAGTATGACGATCCGGTTCCAACAAGACCCTGGTGAGGATCATTGGACCGCTGTCAAAAACATCCTTAAGTACTTGAGAAGGACTAAGGATGAATTCTTGGTTTATGGTGGAACTGATGAATAGCTATGTGTAATTGGTTACACAGATGCCAGTTTTCAAACCGACCAAGATTATTTTAAATCGCAGTCTGGATACGTGTTTCTCCTGAACGGTGGCAGCGTGAGTTGGAAAAGTTCCAAGCAGAGCACCATTGCTGATTCTACAACGGCGGCTGAGTATATAGCAGCATCAGAAGCAGCGAAGGAGGTTGTATGGATTGGGAAGTTCATTGTTGAGCTTGGTGTGGTTCCGACCATTACTGATCCTATAACCTTGTATTGTGACAATAGTGGTGCTATTACACAAGCCAAGGATCCCCGGTCCCACCAAAGGACTAAACATATACTCAGATGTTATCACCTTGTTAGAGAGATGATTGATAGAGGTGATGTCAAGATATGTAAAGTAGCAGGCGAGGATAATGTTGTCGACCCTCTTACGAAACCTCTTGCGCATGTCATACATGAACGCCATGTAACGTCGATGGGGATTAGACACATTGATCAATGTACCTAGTGTAGGAACAATTGGATTAATGATTGTACCTAGTGCAAGTGGGAGTTTGATGGAGATTGTGCCCTAGGGCCAATCATTTTATATGTATGGACATATTGTTTGACTGATTTATGAATGATAAATTATGTCGTTATCATATTATTAGCATGTTTACTGTGATAACAATCCTTGATTAATTATGTGATAATTATTCTAAACTGTCCCTGGTCGATTATTCACGTGGGAACGTGAATGAACTAAGACCAGCATGACTTCGGTGTATAGAGATACACGCATGTGGTGCTTCTCAAGAGTCATGGTGCAATTATGTAAAGGGTTACAAGTTGATGGACCGACCCGGAGAGTCCTGCATGGGTTTAATCATAACCTAGTCTCTCCTGTACACCTGTCACGATGCCCTTAGACCCGAGGTCTTCATTATTCTGGCGTTGTAGATGCTGAACTTTGGCATAGTCCAACGTTGCACGTAACAGGGTAGCCATACAGGCTAGGTACGGGTTTAGTTGTTTGCCGTGTTGAGGAATGTGGTTGACCAATATATTGGACTGGGCCCCTCGATGAGTTTGTCCAAGGAATGTGTGGCCACACAGGGTAATGAGACTAACTCAAGGAATCGAGAAAGTTATGGTTGGATTACAAGGATGATTTTCCCATGCCTTTTCCATGACCAAAATATCGTGTGACAATAGGGATTATGACAAGGTGGTACTAAGGTTAAGTCGTTGATGATAAAACGATAACTCACGTGTTTTGGGTAGTCGTGATGGCTTGCTAGAGTCCGCTCTCGACTTGTGAGTCATAGAGATGGCTTGCTGCCAATTTCACATGAGGCCTGCTGGGTCACACATGAGCAGGATAAAGATACTGTAATGGGACACGAATTAGGGTTAATTCGTGAGTCACTTTAGTGACATAATTTAAGACATAGCTGAATGTCTTAGGACATGAAGTCTTGTCTTAAATAAAATCTACATTTGTGATATTTAAATTTGTTAGACAAGTTTAAATATATTAATTGTTAAATAGTTAATTTGATTAATCTATTTATAATTGAATTCTTGTTTAAAATATTTGGGAATAATGAATTGACTAAGTCTCCTAAGAGTTAGGGGATTATTGGTTTATTAAATTCTCTAATATTGGATAACAAGAGGAGGGTGGCACCTCACTCTTGAATTAAATAATAAAATATGATTTTGTTAATTTGAATTCAAGATTTAAATTTGAATTCAAGATTTGAATTTGAATTAAGATATTAGGGTAATATTTTAATTCAATTTGTTAAGGATATTAATAAGTTGGTTATAACTTCCTCAGAGTTAGGATTGTTATCTTATTTATTAAATTCCTATAAAACCACTAGGAGGGGGCGAGTTCTTCAAGATTCAAATGCAAGATTTGATATTGCATTTTGAATTTCAAGAATGCATTTTGAATTTTAAGTTAAGATATTAATGTAATATTTTAATTAAGAATTCAAATCCTCTTAACTCATTCCAACCAATGGGAAGTGTGCATTCTGGTTTTCAAGATATGATCTTCAAATTTAAATTAAGATTGCATCTTAATCTTGAATTATAATATTAGTGTAATTTTATAATCAAGATTTTGTGATGCCCTAATTTAAGGAGTGGGGACTCTTTATAAACCACACAAGTTGCCTAAAGCAAGTAGAAGAGAGAAGAAGGAAAGTCGCATAACCCTAGAGGAAGAGAAGGGAGTTTTGAACTAACCCTAAACTTAGGGTTTTAGAGGCGATTTGTGTGTGAGGAAGAGAGAGAGGCGAAAAACCCTAGAGTGAGTGGCCAAGAAGTTCGTTCTTAGTACTGCGCCACTTGTTCTTCGATATTTCAAGAAGTGTTCTTGAAATTCCAAGATTGTAGATCGGTTCCCATAATCTCTTGAAGAAGAGATTGGAGGCTAGCACCTGAGTATCTGGCAAACGGTTCGTGTGGATCACCGGCAGAGGAAGGACACGATTCTGTGGACTTCTTGGTATTGCGATTTTTGAAAGCAACTGTCTGATTTAGGTAAACGTCTTTTCTCTCTAGTATAAACACAAGTAGTGGATCCTTTGGAGGAGATTATAAAAATTTTAGTTTTACCTTTTCCGCTGCGTTTTGCTCCATAATCTCCAACACTAGCCTCCAAGAGATTATGGGAACCGATCTACAATCTTGATACTTTAAGAACGCTTCTTGAAGTATTCAAGAACCAAAGTGGCGCACCAAAACTCAAGAGATAAGCACCCTTCCAAGAACCAATTTCTTGGCGCCTCTCTCTCGATCTTTCTCTCACAACTCGCCTTTTGCCCTAGGTTTAGGGTTAGGTCGAAAAACTCTCCCTTTTTCCTCTTTTTTTGGATAGGCGACTTTTTCCTCTCCTTAGGGTTATGCGACTTGGTGTGTGCTTTTAAAGAGTCCCATTCCTAAAATTAGGGAATCTCAAAAACTTGATTATAAAATTACATTAATATTATAATTCAAGATTAAGAGGCAATCTTTATTTAAATTTCAAGATCATATCTTGAAACCTAGAATGCACACTTCCCATTGGTTGGAATGAGTCAAGAGGATTTGAATTCTTAATTAAAATATTACATTAATATCTTAACTTAAAATTCAAAATGCAAGATCAAATCTTGCATTTGAATCTTGAAGAACTCGCCCCCTCCTAGTGGTTTTATAGGAATTTAATAAATAAGAAAACAATCCTAACTCTTAGGAAGTTATAACCAACTTATTAATTCCCTTAACAAATTGAATTAAAATATTACCCTAATATCTTAATTCAAATTGAAATCTTGAATTAAAATTTAAATCTTGAATTCAAATTTAAATCTTGAATTCAAATTAACAAAATCATATTTCATTAATTAAATCCAAGAGTGAGGCGCCACCTCCTCATCTTATTCTTCAATATTAGCCAATTTAATAAATCAATAATCCCCTAACTCTTAGGAGACTTAGTCAATTCATTATTCCCTAATATTTTAAATAAGAATTCAACTGTGAATAGATTACCCAAATTAATTATTTAACAATTAATATATTTAAACTTGTCTAACAAATTTAAATATTACAAATGTAGATTTTATTTAAGACTGGTGCGAAACCCTATCTGAGCCACGCTCTTCAAAGACAAGAACGACAATCGAGGTGGACAAAGGATCTCTGCTGTGCGAAGGATAGGCGGATATCTTGTGAAGATCCACCACGAAACCTTCAGGCCACCCTGAAGAAATTTTTGTGATGCCTTCTTCCCACTTACACGTTTTCCGCGTATGTGTGGGGGAACAAGAGGGTTATCCCGAAACCCTAATTCATAGTTTAGGACCCTAGAATTTGTCTAATACAAATTCTAGAATGTTCATTCTTAGTACTAGTACTCTTAGTTTATTTTTCAGTTAGAGTATGGCAGCCAGAAGACAGAAATAAAAATTTTAAATTTTTGTTTCTGTGCCGCCGCTTGAGCTGGCGGCACAACGTCAAATTATTTGGAGAGTTTGATCTCGATCGGACTCTACCAAATTTGTTTTAAATATTGATTTTAAATCGCGTGGATTTGACGAAAATCTTAGATTTTACCCTTATAAATACCCCCTTAGACCTCTAGGCCTCTCACAACTCTCACAATCACTTCTCTAAACTCCCAAAACTCCTAGAGAACTCTCTTTAGAGTTTGAATATTCTTCTTTTCAAGTTTTCCTCCAAATCCAAGGTAAGTCTTTACGGTTTTTCTTTGAATTCGTTTAGGAACTTTTAGGATAGGTTCTTTTTCTCAAAGCCGATTTTAGAAATTATCTTTGCATACAAAAGGGTAATTTGAGGACCTTGCTATCAAACATTTTTGAAAACTCGCAAAACTTTTTGCGCGCGGCGGCGCAACTTGACGGCACAGCCCCAAATTACAATTTTGGTTTGCGGAATACATGTTTAGAGGTGATTTGAGATGAGTTTGTAGTGTCTAGATAGTTTATCGTAGAGTATTCTGAATTCCTCAATAATTATAATAATTATAATTATTGACCTGTAGATCATGATTCTTGCCGCCAATGCTGCGTTCCTTTTGGAAAAGGGAGTGGATCTTTCTGATCCTCACATGGAGTTCTCAACCCAAATCGTTTGTCAGAATGATATGGCACAAGTTTTTGAGCCCCCTTTTAGGGCAAGCATCAACTTGGTCAAACAATTCTAGTCCGTTTCGCCTCCATGCCGTACCCCTTCGAGGAAAGCTTGTTGATGCTCTCCTTTCGCAATCAATAAACATTTCAAACTCCTCGAGGTCGCCAACTGTGCGTATCAAAGACGTCATCCATCACTTGTTGAATCCATGAAATTGCTTGATGGTTCTGGTTGGGTTTGGAATGCCAAGGGAGAAGAAGTTGGTTTTCCAGCCTCTTCCCTAACACCCCTTGAAAGAGTTTTACATAGGGTTATCACCTCAAAAATTCTACCAACAGTTTCCCCAGGGATAGTTAATTCCGAGCAAGCTAGCCTGCTAATATGTGTCGTTCATGGATATCATGTTGATTTTGGGCAAATCATATATAATAAATTTCGTAACAATCTTCATAGATGACTTATCCAAAATCTCTGCTTTCCTAGTACCATATGTGCTCTGGCACAACAAGCGGGAGTAACTATCAAACCATACGAAGACTGTCTCGCTGGTTCTTTATATATTCGTCTTAGTGAGGTGGCCTCACCTCTTGATGGTTATCCTCAAGAAAGAACGGGCAGTAGTGTCATTCAGCGATTTGAGATTAATGTTATCGATACCACTAACACCGAATCAGAGGAGGATCCTAAGGAATACATTCCTCACTATTCTCCCGGTCCCGAGTATGAGCCCACATTCCTTGACAAGAAAGTCGCTAGTCTCGAACAGTCAGTGGAAGAGCTAAAAGCAGCCATCACTCATCTTCACGCTCGTTTGGATAACATACAAGCATAAAATATCTACAATATTTAGAATACAATAGGGATTAGTCTAGTTTTAGTTATTTTCCTATTTCGCATTTTATTATTTTGTCTTTATAATTCTGTCATTTATGGATCATTCAGTTTTTATTAATCTGCCTTTTATTTTCTTTGACTTTCTAATGTATTTTATCAACATTTTACCTTTCTTTTATCATAAATAAAATAATTATTTGCACTCTTATTATTTTATGATCTCAAGCATTCTCGTTGACAATTTAAATATATATATATAATAATAATTCCCAATTTTACATTTCCTCTTTTCTTTCCCTTCAACATTGAGGACAATGTGTTCTTCTAAGTGTTGGGGAGAGAGGAGAAAATTCACTCTCTTATCTTAAATCTTTTCTCCTATTTAATTCTAACATTGGGGACAATGTTACGTTTTAAGTGTGGGGGAGAGTAGTAAGTTAGAGTAACTTAAATTTTGGTTTACCCAATAATTTTAAAATTGGTACTATTTTGAATATCTTATAAAATTTTGAAATTTTAAAATTATTATTCGCCTATTTTTAGTGCTTGATTTAAATAATCTACACTTCTTGTTTTTCACTTTTTGAGTAGAATTCAAGTTAGTTGAATTTTTAATATGTTTTGAGATTTGAGTGAATAATTTCATATTCATGATAAGAGTTTAGTCTTAGTTGTTTTCTATGGCCTGAGAATAATCTAAGTAATTTTCTAAGTTTAGTAGTATTGTTTGATTTCTATAGACCAATTTGACAGAAACCCAGCCTAGTTGGAAGATTAAGCCTAAATAATATATATATATATATATCTACGTAGAGAGAAATTCAGTCTCTTAGTTTTGTTTTCTCTAGAACTTGTCCTAATTCTTAGTTAAAGCTTATTAGATTTAATGATTATTAATATGATAGAGGCACTTGTTTCTTCAACCCCTTTATCCCAAACACAAGCCAGTTACCATATATCTATCCTTTGTTAGCCCCTTTGAGCCTATACACTATAAGGTGTAACTTTTAAAATTTCCTCATAAAGATGGACTTTTCAATTCAACTCTCAAGGGTGAATTTAGCTAGCAATATTAGAAAAAAAAAAAAGAGATCTCGACAAAAAGAAAAAAAAATATATAAGTCGAGCAAAAGAATTAAAAAGTATCTTGAGGAGAGCTCAAGTATCAAAGTATGATCATAAGAGCTTATCAAGAGAAAAAGACTGGCTAGTCAAAAGAATAGAGTCCTGTGCCAAATGACTCAAATGAGCCTTACAATGAACTATCTACTTTCTTTTGGAGGATAAGTGGAGTTGAATTGTTAAGAAAAACTTGAAGAGAAATTTTTAGTTAAACACCATTTTCTTTCTTTTGCCTCTATATTTCTTCTTAAAAATATTAGCCTTTTTTGCATTCATTACAACCCAATTAAAGTCCTCTTGATTAAAAATCATTATTTCGCTTAAAGTGTAGACTTTGAGAATTTTTACAAGCTTATGGTAGAAACTTAGTCTAAGGTATGACTTGAGGGATATAATACCCAATTAGTGAGGAGAATGATACACTTATGGAATTGTTCTTATAGAAATTAGATTGCACTACTTTACAGAGTTACTTGCTTAGTGAATTCTCTAGCTATAGGCTATGACTATGTATTGGCCTTGAATCATGAACTTGGGAAAGTTCCTTGATTCTTTGGCATATTCTCTTTCCTTCTACTTCGTACCTTTGCTCAGGAGTGCAAAGTCTTAAGTGTGGGGGATTTGATCAGCCCAAATATGAACATGTTATTTGACCTTCTTTTCATGTGTTTAAACTAATAATATATTATAATTAGACCAATTAATATGCTAAGGACTGCACCAAGGTATGGTGTAATAAAGTGGATAAAATAGGTTAATTAGCGTTTATTTATTGTACATTATAAATAGGTGCTACTTAATGGTTTATTTAGTGTTGCAAATATCCAAACAGGGTCAAACAAAAAGGGAAACATCTAAAATCAACGAGAAGATCACGATAGACACAAGATATTCTTGTGCCATTGGATGAGCCGCCGGCGCAAAGGTAGTAATTCCTGCGGCGCACGTATCTGAGAGGAGTATGACGTCAACACGTAAGCTTCAGCGCAATTTTAGGCTAAGCCGTCACTTGCGCCAACGGGCCAAGTGAGAAGTCTCGTGGCACACGCAACTTAGTGGCAAAAAGATATGATTTGGATGGCTAGGATTCAAGATATCAAGATACAACGAAGTTATTTCGGATATTTCGCTGAGCCGCCATGCTGGTGATGGAGATTGTGNATAAGTCACCGATCAAAACTAGGTAAACATCTTCTCTAATCTGGTATAAACATAGTTAGTGGATCCTGGAAGGAATCACAGAGTTGGCTTTTAGTTTTAATTACGTTTTAGTCCCAAAATTTTTAATTTCTTCCGCTGCGCTCCCTCTGTGATTTTCCAACAGCTGGGCCGTCGGCACACGCAACGGCCCAAGTGCAATTCTGTTCCACTTTTTGCTGACCAAGTCTACTATTCGTGCCTATAAATAGAGCTCGTCATTCCATACTCAAATCATCCCAGCACCTATTAGCAACAAAATCAATAGTTTAGAATAGTTAGAGTTCTCTGCCTAGAGCATGAGTAACTAATTAGGTAGAGACTTGAGGAATGCCTCATGGATGTGGCTTGAGTTCACCACGGTTTCATTGTAGAGTCCAAATGTTGATCTTGCATTTATGAGGTATTCTCAACTCCTTCATGGTAAGTGTTGAAGTTGTTTATACATTAGATTTATAAATCAATACTTTATGAGGGATAATTGTTGGTATTCCTGGAGTCTATCTCTTTTGTGATTAATAAAGGTTGCTCTTTAAACATGTTATTCACATGGTTGGTTTACTAAAGGGTGTTCTATCTATCTTAGAAAGTATAATTAGGATTATTCTTTATTGCTTATATTTGTTCATTGTTCCGATACGACAATAATATAGATTGCCTTGAAGAGAAATAACAAATGCTCATATTCCCCAGTATTGGTTGAGTTACCTATCCTAAATCGTATATTTTTCACCATTGCTTGATTGATTGTGTTTTAATATGAATACATCATTTAACTTGGTTTAGTAAATGCACATTAATTATCTATTCTCTTTCTTGAACGAACTTTTATAGTCCATCTCTAGGGTTTTGTCTCAATTATTGTTTTCATTATTCATTATATTAATTCGTGATAACTTTTATAACCAACTTCATAAACTACAACCGTCATCACAATTCTCTTAGTCTCATCACATTGAGTTCCGTGAGAGATTCGACCTTGGGATAGCATCTATACTATATTCTAATAAATATAGTAATACTTGCGAGGCTCGAGTATTATTAAATTTGGCTCGCTTGACACGTTACGACAGGTGTCCGACCAGATGGGTAACTCAACCAATACTTGGAAATATGAGCATTTGTTTATTGATCTTCAAGGCAATCTTTATTATTGCAATATCAGATTATGACCAAATATGAATAACGAAGAACAATCCTAATAATCATACTTTCTAAGATAGATAGAACACTCTTCATGTAAACATGTTTGAAAAGAAAACTTTATTAATCATGAAAGAGATAGACTCCAGGAATATCAAGTTTTATCCCTAATAAACTATCGAACTATCAATCTAATGTATAAACAACTTAAACACTTACGATGATGGAATTGAGAATACTTCATAAATGCAAAATCAACATCTGGACTCTATGATGAACGTGATGAACTCAAGTCACATCCTTGAGGCATTCCTCAAGTATCTACCTAATTAGTTACTCATGCTCTAGGCAGAGAAACTCTAAACTATTCTAAACTATGGTGAATTGATTTTGCGGTGCTTTGAGCGTGGAATGACGAGTTCTATTTATAGGCATGAGTAGTAGACTTGGTCTGCAAGTTATGGTACTGAACTGGCTATGGGCCTCGGGATGTGCCGGCGGCCCAAGATCGCGGCTCAGCGAAATATCCGAGATATCTCAACTGCGTCTTGACATCTTGAATCCTGGCCAACCAAAACATATCTTTTAGCCTTTTACTTGCGTGTGCCTTGAGAATTCCTACTTGGGCCGTCGGCGGAAGTAACGACTTAGCCTAAAATTGCGCTAAAGCTTACGTGCTGACGTCATATACTCTCAGAGACGTGTGCCGCGGGAATTGCTACCATGTGCCGGACGCTCAACCAACGGCACAAGCTTTTCTTGTGCTTGTGTGATCTTCTCGTTGATTCTAGACATTTCCCTTTTGGTTTGGCCCTATTTCGATATCTGAAACACTAAATAAACCATTCAGTAGCACCTATTTATAAAGTACAATAAATAAACAATAATTAACCTATTTTATCCACTTTACTATAGCATACCTTGGTGCTGCCCTTAGCATATTAATTGGTCTAATTACAATATATTATCATTATAAACATATGAAAAAAGACCAAATAACGTGTTCATGTTTGGGCTGATCAGGGAGGATTTGTAAGTCTAAGCGATGTGGGACACAAATAGCCAACAACTCATCACCGTGAAGCTTCCATCACTAATAAGCACCATAGTTTTGCTGTTGTGTTCTCATCGAATCTACCGATTTAATCACCACGAGCTGTGGTAATATACAAGGTCGTACTGCGTTTGAGCAACCCTTTGTTCAATTGCTAACAAGATATGCATCCATTTCCTGGATTTGACCATTTGCTTGCTTCTCAAATAATAAAGAAGTTAGAATCTTTTTGATTACAATCATTCTTGTACGATGAAACAATGGGGTCCCCTTGGAGACCCATGGGGATTAAAGGAACGAAGACAGGGGAGAAAAACTCCCCATTGTGGGGACGGGGACATGGATAGCACTCTCCACCCCTGCTCTGCGTAGGTGCCATGCCTAATTCAAAATATGAGTGTGGTTTGATTGCTATTTATGAGTTGTTATGAAGAAGGAATTTTTTTTTTCTTTTCGTCTGTTTACTTATTAGAATATGTATAACATAGAGAAATCATCCATCTTCGTCGTCTAAATAAAAAAAAATGCCATAAATTAGATATAATCATGTTTTGGTCTAACAATGAAATAAATGTAAAAGTTTCAAGAATAAAACGAGACAAAGAAAATTAAAGGACTAAAGTTCATTTTGGCCTTGAAACGTTTTTGATCCACTTTGGTCCTCAATCTTTCACCTTTATTCCTTTTTGATCCCAAGATGTGATTTCGTCAGATTTATGCCGTTATTTATAACTTAGATTGTTGAGATGAACCATTTCTCTCTGGTATACACATGAGTTTTAATAAGTGAGTTTACAAAAATAGAAAGGAAAATTTTCATTATTAATCATAATTTGAAGATAAAAAATTAACCAAAAATTTACATGCAATTTACGACAAACAATGAAGATTCTTTTTTTGTCTTTCCCAACAAACTTTCTATGACAAATATCAGATAAATGATCAATCTCAACTATTTAGGTTTGAAATAACATCATAAACCATATGAAATCACATTTTGGNGACAAACAATGAAGATTCTTTTTTTGTCTTTCCCAACAAACTTTCTATGACAAATATCAGATAAAACAATTTTAGAACTAAAATTTAAACTTACCTCATAGTTTGAGGACTAAAATGAGTATTTGACCTTTTCTTATGGATAAATCTTTATAATTCAACAAAAAATATTCCATTTCATGTTGGAAATAAAAGTAATGAAATTATACTTACTTAATCCTAACCAAATTTTCAAATCATGTTTATAATTGGTTTCTTCTCTTATTTACTAAACTGTTGAACACAGTTACGTTGCCATTTAATGTTTTTCTAAATACTAAAGTTAGTTTTGAAGTTTTTAGGAAAATTTGATTTAATTTGTATAATTGGTTTGTTCTCACAAAGGAGATCGATGTTTGCAAGAAAGTCTTGACATTTCAGCGGCACTAGCAAGATTTAGAAAGTTATTAATGTTGTCATCTTGATTTGCAGTTTTCACGGAGCGTTTGATATTTGCCTGGACTGGAGTTATTATTATATTTTATTTAAATACCTAAGTCGTATCTCGATGCTTTGAAATCCGACAAGAGAATTTGCTATGAAATAGGTACGAATTAGCTACAGATAGCACTCACTTTAGATGGAGGGGTTTAGGGGCTAGTAACGATGTAACATGACTTTTACCCTCGTGTGTTACCTGGGTGTGTTTCGATCTATTTCTCATATGAAATATTCAAGTTCACACTAAAGACTTAAAAAATATAGTAAAGGTCATGTTACATCGTGATCACTAAAACGTTGTCATCATGAGAAATCAATAACTATTACATAGAGTTGTAATTGTAAGTCCCACATCGCTTGGACTTACAAATACTCCCTATTAAGCACTTTAGTTTCGTAGGTCTAAGCGATGTGGGACTTATATAGGCCAATGAAGAGTGGCGGATCTATTTATATATGTGACGTGAGGGAGTATTTGTAAGTCTAAGCGATGTGGGACTCAAATAGCCAACAACTCATAACCGTCAAGCTTCCATCACTATTAAGCACTGTAGTTTTGTTGTTGTGTTCTCATCGACTTTACCGACTTAATCACCACGAAGTTGTGGTAATATACAATGTCCTACTGTGTTTGAGCAACCCTTTGTTCAATTGCTAACAAGATATGCATCCATTTCCTGGATTTGACCATTTGCTTTCTTCTCAAATAATAAAGAAGTTAGAATCTTTTTGATTACAATCATTCTTGTACGGTGACACAATGGGGTCCCCTTGGAGACCCCTGGGGATTAAAGGAACGAGGACAGGGGAGAAAAACTCCCCATTGCGGGGACGGAAACATGGAGAGCACTCTCCACCGCTGCTCTACGTAGGTGTGATGCCTAATTCAAAATATGAGTACGGTTTGATTGCTATTTATGAGTTGTTATTAAGAAGGAATTGTTTTTTGTTTTCGTCTATTTACTTATTAGGATATGTATAACATAGAGAAATTGTCCATCTTCGTCGTGTAAATAAAAAATAATGGCATAAATTAGATATAATCATGTTTTGGTCTAATGATGAAATAAATGTAAAATTTTCAAGATTAAAACGAGACAAAGAAAATTAAAGGACTAAAGTTGATTTTGGCCTTGAAACTTTTTTGTTCCACTTTGGTCCACAATCTTGCACATTTATTCATTTTTGGTCCCAAGATGTTATTTCGTCATATGTATGCCGTTATTTATAACCTCGATTGTTGAGATGAACCATTTCTCTCTTGTATACACATGTGTCTTAATAAGTGAGTTTACAAAAAGAGAAAGGAAAATTTTCATTATTAATCATAATTTGAAGATAAAAAATTAACCAAAAACTTACCTCCAATTTACGACTACGAATGAAGATTCTTTTTTTGTCTTTCTCAATTCCCTTGCTATGACACATATGGGAGAAATGATCAATCTCAACTATTTAGGTTTGAAATAACATCATAAACCATAAGAAATCACATTTCGCCAAGTAAATCAGATCAAGTGTGAAAGTTTGAAATTTAAATCAGAAAATAAAATAATTTTAGAACTAAAATTTAAACTTACCTCATAGTTTGAGGACTAAAATGATTATTTGACCTTTTCTTATGAATAAATCTTTATAATTCAACAAAAAAATATACCATTTCTTGTTGGAAATAAAAGTAAAAAAATTATACTTAGTTAATTCTAATTAAATTTTCAAATCATGTCTATAATTGGTTTCTTCTCTTAATTACTAAACAGTTGAACAAAGTTACGTTGCCATTTAATGTTATTCTAAATACTAAAGTTAGTTTTCAAGTTTTAAGGATAATTTGATTTAATGTGTATAATTAGTTTGTTCTCAAAAAGGAGATCGATGTTTGGAAGAAAGTCTTGACAAACCAGCGGCACTAGCAAGATTTAGAAAGTTATTAATGTTGTCATCGTGATTTTCCGTTTTCATAGAGCATTTGAAATTTCCTGGGCTGAAGTTATTATTATTTTTTGGCTTAAGTGCACTTTTGGTCCCAATACTATGACTAAGGTTTCAATTTGGTCCCATAACTATTTTTGTTGCANAGTTGAACAAAGTTACGTTGCCATTTAATGTTATTCTAAATACTAAAGTTAGTTTTCAAGTTTTAAGGATAATTTGATTTAATGTGTATAATTAGTTTGTTCTCACAAAGGAGATCGATGTTTGGAAGAAAGTCTTGACAAACCAGCGGCACTAGCAAGATTTAGAAAGTTATTAATGTTGTCATCGTGATTTTCCGTTTTCATAGAGCATTTGAAATATCCTGGGCTGAAGTTATTATTATTTTTTTATTTCGATACCTGAGTCGAGTCAGGAGAATTTGCTATGAAATAGGTACGAATTAGCTACAGGTAACACTCACTTTGGAAGGAGGGGTTTAGGGGCTAGTAACGATGTAACATGACTTTTACCCTCGCGTGTTACCTGGGTGTGTTTCGATCTATTTCTCATATTAAATATTCAACTTCACACTAAAGACTTAAAAAATATAATAAAAGTCATGTTACATCGTGATCAATAAAACGTTGTCATTATGAGAAATCAATAACTATTACATAGAGTTGTATTTGTAACTCCCACATCGCTTGGACTTACAAATACTCCCTACTAAGCTGTGAGATCCCAAAATTTTAGAATTCAGTTTTGAGGATTTAGAAATAAAATTAGTGATTTATAGGATTTTACATAGATTTTTTTAGCTAGTTTAAAACCAGTATACGAGGGTTTTAGTTTAGAAAAAAAATTAAATTAATTAGTAAACTTGATAATTTAGAATTTTAGTTGTCATATTTAAGATCTCCATATTTTTATGAGCTTTTGGTAAAAATTTGGGAACAAACGGAGTTTAAAATTTTATCTGACTTTTGTTTTGGTACTGTGATAGAACACTTTTGGGTAAGAATTGAAATATGTGGGAGGCGAAGATTTCAAAAACAAATTACATATTTGGAATCTACTCAACACAACGAAGCTAGCAATATAATTTTTGTCTTGAAATTCTTCTTCTAAAATTTTGAGTTTTAGGGACCATTTTGGAAGGATTTAAATGATTTTGGGCATTTACATAATTTCTAGTTCTTGGATCACTGCAAGTTAATAGCATATTTGCTCCCCAAACTTTCTGAATTCGCAAAATGGCCCCACCAGCATTTTAAAGCCACCCACGATTCCCTCTAGCTTACTTTCGAGAATCTTCCTCCATTTTGGCCTTACACGTTCTCTCTCTCCCATCTCTCATTCCTCCGCCTCCTCTACCAAACCACCACCACAGAACCAGTCGACCACCGCTCCTCCACCGTCCGACAGCTCCGACAAGGCCAGCCACCACCGATGATTTGTCCTTTGCCACTTTTCTCCTTCCTTTGCTAATTGGGTACACTTCCCTTATCTTCTATATTCTGCTCCCTTCTGCTTTGCATTTTTCATGCTGATTCTTTTGGTTGGATACAAATTTACTGCTGTGTTTTCATCCTTTGAAAATATTAATTAAAGCTTGATGTCATTTCTCCCTATGGTGACTCCCATATCCCCGTCAC
>QANZ01021754.1:0-26852 GCA_003254925.1 Chamaecrista fasciculata | reverse complement strand
TGCAATTAAGGGAGTATTTAGAGAGGAAATAGAAAGTTTGGGGGAAAGAATTGTAGTTTTAACCAAAGTTGATTTAATTGATTTAAATTGTTTGGGAGAGGAAGAAAATCGAGAAAAAGGAAATTTTGAAGAGGATGAAGAAGAGAATGGCGGTGGAGGGGAGAAGCAAAGGAAATTGGAAGGAATTCATGCCTAGGATCAAATTGAAGGTGGAAATCATCAATTTGGAGCTCAAATTGACTTGAGGTAGGGTTACTTTGTCTTCCTCCTCCTTACAACTTCATCTTCTTCTCAATTTTGTTCATGAAAGCTTCCATGGTGAATTTTGATATAGTGGGAAATATGTTGAAATTTGATGGTAATCATGCTTTGATGGTGAATTGTGATGTTTTGAGACAATTAGAGTGGAAAATTAAGAGGTTTTATGGATTGGTTTTTGAGAAAGAAAAGTGGCAAATTTTAGGGTTTTGAATTGAGTTTGTGGAGGAAATGATGTATAATTGTTGTATTATGTGTTATAAATGATTTATGATGTCTAAAACTAAGTTTTGGATCAATTTTAGCCTTGGAAAGATTGAATTTTGGTCCAAACCGCTGCTGCTCTGTTTTTCCCCTGTTTTTCATTGCAAAATTCTGGGTTCTGAATTAATTTCTGCTGCCAGTTCCGCCAGCGGCGGTTTTGGCGGCGGTTTGTGCTGGAATTTTTTTTAAAAAAAAATATGTTTTGGTTCAATGGTTTCCTTTATTTAAATATGGATGTTTGAGGATTATTTTGGGACAAAACCCTTATGGAAAATGACTTTGGATTGATGAATAAAAACCTTTTGGGAATTGATTTTTGAAATATAATTGAAAGTTATATGAATTTGTGATATTGATGCAAATGAGCAACGAAATTGTGTAGCTAGATGTTATTTGATATGAAAAGGAATTATTGAGTAAATGATTATGGATTATTTTGGTTTGTTGGAAACCAAGTTTTGAAAATATTATTAAGTATTTATATTATGAAAAATGTTGTGAAATAGTTTGAGCTATGGAACTTGGGGATGGATTTGCTCACTTGTTGATTTTATTATGGATAGTATTACTTTGGAAGTATGTATATGAATTATGAAATTTGATACTTGAAAAGGCTATGTATTATGAAAGTTATGAAATTGTTGTTAAAAGTGAAAGATAAATTTTGTAATTTTGAGTTAATTGGTATAAAAATAATTTTTATGGAATGAATACATATGGATTATTTATGTTATTGAAATTAAGTTTGAAAATACCTATGATAATTTATTTAATGGATTTGTTGTGGAAGGGGTTGGATTATGGATTACTTTGATATTGATGGAAAACTAAGTTTTGAAAATATCATTGAGTATTTTAAATGTTGTGAAACAGTTTTGTGTTACAAATTTGGGAATTGATTTCCTCATTTGTTTATGTTATCATGGATTATAGTATTTTGGAAAAATATACATATGAATCTGAGAAAATAGATACTTGGAAAGGCCATATGATGATATGATTTGAAATATACAAAGTGATGGAAATGAAATGGAATGAATTGTGTCATGATACCTGAGGGTGGAATCCCTCCCCTTTTATTCGCGATGAATATTTGGGTAACGACTATGGTGGATTCCATAGTTGGCCTAAGGTGGATTCCTTATGTGACAGGCTCCTTGGTTTGTGCGCACACCGGGGGACGCTCCGGAAAGCCTAGGTCGAGACGACCACTGGATTTGAGATCATGACACCGTGTATAGATATCAATCGTATCATTTGTTGAGTTATAATGAAAGTATTATTTTATATTGTGATGAATGGGAATGTTAAACAAATTTTATTATTTATATATTATATGTTCTTGATGAGTTTTAAAAGTAAAATTATTTCGTGGTATTGTGATAATTAAATATATTATATGATGAAAAGTTATTTTGTGATATTGAGGCTAATGGCTATGTTATATTGTTGTGATTAATGTTATTATTAATATGTAATTTAATTTCTTAATTAGCAAAATTGTTTAGAATTTGGACGTTGTTAGAGGTTTGATGGTAAGAGAAGATCTAGTAACTCTACTGAGAATTCGTTCTCACACCATTCCATATTTCAGTCTCTGTCGTGCAGGAACTTGCAGGCGTTGAATTGGGTCGTGATAGTAACCCGTTGCCTGAAGGTTCATATTCGTTTTCGTGATTCTGTTTCATTGGTAGGTTTAGCACTTGAATTGTTTTACATTAGTGCCCATATGATCTTGTAGGATACGTGGGTTTATTATATATTTTGTAAATTCTTAAGGCTTTATCTGGATGTTTTGATATCTCTAGATAATACGCATTTTCTATTTTCTAGAGGTGTTACAATTTGGTATCAGAGCAACGATCTGGACGGCCTGTTAGGGTGTGGTGTCCTAACTTTAGGTAGAATGACCTTGAATGGGGATGTTTTGTCACTGCTGTACCCGGGGCAGTTGGGTGACTTAAACATTTCCTAATTCAAGGGATAATGTAAGTTTTTGATTTGAGGACTGAGTAATCCCTCATATTGCCATGATTGCACTATCTAAATATTATGCTATTGAGACTGATCACCTCACTAGTATATTATTCAGTAGGGGTGATTGTGTCACTGAGTGTGGAAGTACTTGTCTTCAAGTTTTCTTAGAATCCATGATAAGATTGTGAGATTATGGCGATTTATTTTGGATATGGTCTAAATGTGTTGTGGTTTGGACCGGAAATGAATGTTTTGGCCGAGTGGCGGTTATGTTGTGAAACTATAAGTGTTTTGAATGTGAACCTTTGGAGTTTGCTTGTAGTTTGTTGTGTTATGTTGAGAAGGAACCCTAGAGGGGTATGGTAGTTATCAATTGGTGGAAGTATAAGTTTTGAATACTTTTGTGTAACAAAGGTGGATTTTTGGTGAGTGAGCCTTTATTGTGATGATGTGAAATATATGTGTATATTAAAGAGGTAATCATTTGTAAACCATTATGAGTGAATGATGACTCTAGATCTAATTGAAGTAAAGGATCCGTTTAGTGTATGTGGAAAAGTCTTGGATTGCAGTATTACACAGTACGTTTGTGGATTTGATGTTGTTAATGAGCCCAAATTGGTTAAAAGATATTGAGAGTATTAGTTGGGAGTTAAATTCTTTGGTGGTTACTTTGACGCGTAGTTAAGATGATTGGAGTTGGACAAGGGAAAATTAATCGTTGTGAACTAAAAGGATTTTATAGGTTCTTCGTTATTGGCAGATACAAATATGGAATGAGATTGGGACTAATAGTGTAGTTGGTAACATAAATAGTTAAAAAATTCCCTAAATTGAGAAAGATGTAAAGTTAAATTCCAATAGTATTTTAGTCATTTGGAGATGGTGGATTCATGTGTAATGAATTTAATTCTTTGAAGTAGTCAGGAAATTTCTTAATTAGCAAGGTTATGTTGTTAAACTCGTAATGATATTGGGGTTGTTGAAAAGTAGTGGATCCTAGATAATGAAGAAATGGTCTGAGTGACAAGAGGTTTGGTGTGATAAAATGAGATTTGTTTGAATAGGGACAGATTAGAAGAACCCAAAGAGTAGATGGGTGAATTTAAACAGTTGATTGAGAAAGAGTTGAAGAATTTATATGATAGACTGTGGTTGTGGAAATTATTTGTGATGGAGATTGAAATTTCTGTGTAATAAGTTTAGCTTATATGATCGAAAACAGATTTGGGAAGACCCAGAGAATGACTGAATGAACTTGAAGTTACTATTTTAAGTGAGGTTTGAGTAATAGCAAATTTATATGAGGAATTATGGCAAGAATTTTCTTAGGTTTGAAGTGTTGATGTGATATGATAAGTTATGTAAAGTTATTATATAGATTCTTGAGTTTTGTTTGGTTATATTATGATGAGTGTTTGAAGGAAAAGAGAGTTATTCGTTCAAATGTTGTTATGCAGAGTTAGACCTTCACGCTCTGATTGTCATTGTGGACGAAAGACGTGGAGGGGAAGCAAGATATGCACAAATTTGTTTCTTGATCTATGCTTTTCTTTTAATTTTCCTCATCTGAGATTTATGGTAGATGTAATTCTTGCCTAGTTTGCGGGATGCAAACATTGTTCAGGAAGGTGAGCGATGTGGTTAGTAAGAGTGTCTGTCTTCTAACTCTTATGATGCCCATTGCATCTACTTGAAGTTAAAGTATGTTATGAGAAAGGATAATCAAAGACAACGTTGTGATATTTATTTGTCCTACTGGAGGTATAGTGGTAAATTTAAGTTATAATTTGTTAAGAATGTTCGGTATTGGCTAATTGGGGATTGAGAGAGAATGGTCTCCTCGTAACCAGAATGAAGTGCAATTTTGTGCGAATTCCGACTTGAAGAGAAAATATAGTAATATTACATTAATCGAGATAATTACTTTTCCAAGAGAAAGACATGAAGTGGATTTATTGTATAGTTAGAAGAACAAGTTAAGAACTGAACACTTTGATAAATTAAAAAGTGAAGGAAGTTGTTACATGACTCGTTCTAGAGGGGAAGTCGAATGTTTATGTACCGTAACTAAAAGGGAAGGTTGATAGTGATGAGATGATGATTATTGGTCACTTAAAGGTGACAAAATGAATTTGAGTTGAAGTGTAGAGATTTCAATAGCTTTGAGATCAGAGTGTGTAATAATAGTATGGAGATATATTGTTGAGACTCATAATTCTAGTTTATTAGGAGAATAAGATTTAAAATGGAGTGAAATGGAGTAATACTTAAGAAACTCAGTTAGAATTTCATAATATCATTTCAACTGCAAGTAGTGTTATGATGAAATGTTTTAGGAAATTTAATATTTGAAGATACAACTGATATAAAGCCAGCTTGGGAAGTTGTTTAAGTGATCTAAAATTTTGAGAAATTACTCTATTATAACTTAGTGGCAGAATTAGTGAATATATGTACCTAGAAGAGAACAAAAATAAGTGAAGTAAGAGTAAAGAAAATAGGTGTTAATGAAGGATAAATGTAGTAAATCCAAAAAGAGATTAATGAAGTTGGAAATAGAAAAGTGAAGGGTGTTTGTGTGGGAATTATTTCTGTTGTAAATGTGGAAAGATTTTACAAAGTTTATGAACCCAGATATCAAAGAAAAACAATTTTCAGCGAATAGAATGGAAGTTTGTATGGGTTGAGTTATGAAAAGTGTTTAGCGGTGGTCATAATTGTAAGAAAGAACTAAGTGTTGGTTGTTTTGGTGAAATAACAAATTGTCAGAGTCATAGTATGTTTAAATCCTGAGAGGAGAAGTTGACAGCTTATGGAAGAAATTTTAGATAAAGGATAGTAATGTTAAGAAAAGAATATGGAATACTAAAGATGATTATTTGAATGTTGGACATACGAAGTGGGGGAAGCTAGAATCAAGAATTTAAAGTTTCAATGACTAGTAAATCAGAGTTGCGCAGCGGAGATATGAAGGGTTAGACCTCTAAACCTTATGGTGATGATTTAATGAAGAAAGTAGGAACTGAAATTGGAATAATGAATAAGAGATTTAATAAGGATTTCTTAGTATTGTTTAACTGTGAATGGGTTATGATAGAAATAATTAAGGAATTGAACATCTGGAGACACAGATGACGAAGATTAAGTTACAGAACTAATCAGAACGATAATGATAAGTCAAAGGGAAGTGAATTCAGTATAAGTAAGTACCTCAAGATGAAGGTACTAATATGGAGGCGAATAAAAAGGAAATTGAAAGATAATGATAAATCAAGGGTGAATGTAGTGTTTAAGAGAAATTTATGAAATTGAATTTGATAACATGAAGGAAGTGAGTTATGGAATTCCAAGGGAAATTATTGGAAGTAGTTTTGGAGTTGGAATTCTCATTAAAAATGAAGGGAAATTATGCAGTAATTCGAGTGCAGTTAAGAGGAAACTAATAAATTCTTGAAGCTTTGGATTGGTTGAAGCTAAATTTAAGGGAAATGGAGGATTCAACTGTTAAAGAGTAGTACGAATTCATGATGGAAATCACAAAAGGAATATTAAAGAAATATATGCGTTCCAGTCATAATGGAAAATGAATGATTCTGAATGTTTTACATCGAAGAGAGGTGATTAGTGTTGGAAAATTTCGAGGACGAAATTTTTATTTAGAGGGGAAGAATGTAACATCCTAATTTTTGGAAATGACTTATTGGGAAGAAAATGAAGTTGAATGATTCAAAACAATTATAAAGAGAGTAATTTCTAAGAGGAAATTTTATTGTGGAGAGAAAATAAGTTTTAAGGAGTTAAAGTGATAATTTTTATAAGGTAAGGAAATTAAATATAATGAAGGGAAGGACCAAATTTCAAGCTTGGAAAACTATTATGGTTGAGAATAAAAAAATTAGTAAAGTGTTGGAAAAGATTTATTGGTTAGTAAGAGATAAGGAGGGACCAATTGTGAATTATTTGTAAAATTGGTGTGCAATTAAGGGAGTATTTAGAGAGGAAATAGAAAGTTTGGGGGAAAGAATTGTAGTTTTAACCAAAGTTGATTTAATTGATTTAAATTGTTTGGGAGAGGAAGAAAATCGAGAAAAAGGAAATTTTGAAGAGGATGAAGAAGAGAATGGCGGTGGAGGGGAGAAGCAAAGGAAATTGGAAGGAATTCATGCCTAGGATCAAATTGAAGGTGGAAATCATCAAGTTGGAGCTCAAATTGACTTGAGGTAGGGTTACTTTGTCTTCCTCCTCCTTACAACTTCATCTTCTTCTCAATTTTGTTCATGAAAGCTTCCATGGTGAATTTTGATATAGTGGGAAATATGTTGAAATTTGATGGTAATCATGCTTTGATGGTGAATTGTGATGTTTTGAGACAATTAGAGTGGAAAATTAAGAGGTTTTATGGATTGGTTTTTGAGAAAGAAAAGTGGCAAATTTTAGGGTTTTGAATTGAGTTTGTGGAGGAAATGATGTATAATTGTTGTATTATGTGTTATAAATGATTTATGATGTCTAAAACTAAGTTTTGGATGAATTTTAGCCTTGGAAAGATTGAATTTTGGTCCGAACCGCTGCTGCTCTGTTTTTCCCCTGTTTTTCACTGCAAAATTCTGGGTTCTGAATTAATTTCTGCTGCCAGTTCTGCCAGCGGCGGTTTTGGCGGCGGTTTGTGCTGGAATTCTTTTTTAAAAAATCTGTTTTGGTCCAAATGATTACTTTAATTTATAAATGGATGTTTTGGACTATTTTGGGACAAAAATCTTATGGAAAATGCTTTTGGAATGTGAAATAAAAACCTTTTGGAATTAATTTTGAAATATGAAAGAAATGTGGAAATTGGAAGTTATATGAAAGTGATGAAATTGTTGTTAAAAGTGAAAGGTAAATTTTGTAATTTTGAGTTAATTGGTATAAAAATAATTTTTATGGAAAGAATACATATGGATTATTTATGTTATTGAAATTAAGTTTGAAAATATCTATGATGATTTATTTAGTGGAATTGTTGTGAAAGGGGTTGGATTATGGATTATTTTGATATTGATGGAAACTAAGTTTTGGAAATATCATTGAGTGTTTTAAATGTTGTGAAACAGTTTTGTGTTACAAATTTGGGAATTGATTTCCTCATTTGTTGATGTTATCATGGATAATAGTTTTTTTGGAAAAATATACATATGAATCTGAAAAAAATAGATACTTGGAAAGGCCATATGATGATATGATTTGAAATATACAAAGTTATGGAAATGAAATGGAATGAATTTTGTCATGATACCTGAGGGTGGAATCCCTCCCCTTTTATTCGCGATGAATATTTGGGTAACGGCTATGGTGGATTCCATAGTTGGCCTAAGGTGGATTCCTTAGGTGACAGGCTGCTTGGTTTGTGCGCACACCGGGGGACGCTCCGGAAAGCCTAGGTCGAGACGACCACTGGATTTGAGATCATGACACCCTGTATAGATATCGATCGTATCATTTGTTGAGTTATAATGAAAAATTATTTTATATTGTGATGAATGGGAATGTTAAACAAATTTTATTATTTATATATTATATGTTCTTGATGAGTTTTAAAAGTAAAATTATTTTGTGGTATTGTGATAATTAAATATATTATATGATGAAAAGTTATTTTGTGATATTGAGGCTAATGGATATGTTATATTGTTGTGATTAATGTTATTATTAATATGTAATATAATTTCTTTATTAGCAAAATTGTTTAGAATTTGGATGTTGTTAGAGGATTGATGGTAAGAGAAGATCTGGTAACTCTACTGAGAATTCGTTCTCACCCCATTCCATATTTCAGTCTCTGTCGTGCAGGAACTTGCAGGCGTTGAATCGGGTCGTGATAGTAACCCGTTGCCTGAAGGTTCATATTCGTTTTCGTGATTCTGTTTCATTGGTAGATTTAGCACTTAAATTGTTTTATATTAGTGCCCATATGATCTTGTAGGATATGTGGGTTTATTATATATTTTGTAAATTCTCAAGGGTGAATCTGGATGTTTTGATATCTCTAGATAATACGCATGTTCTATTTTCTAGAGGTGTTACAATTTGGTATCAGAGCCTGGTTCCGGACGGCCTGTTAGGGTGTGGTGTCCTAACTTTAGGTAGAATGACCTTGAATGGGGATGTTTTGTCACTGCTGTACCCGGGGCAGTTGGGTGACTTAGACATTTCCTGATTCAAGGGATAATGTAGGTTGTTGGTTTGAGGACCGAGTAATCCCTCTTATTGCCATGATTGCACTATCTAAATATTATGCTATTGAGACTGATCACCTCACTAGTATATTATTTAGTAGGGGCGATTGTGTCACTGAGTGTGGAAGTACTTGTCTTCAAGTTTTCTTAGAATCCACGATAAGATTGTGAGATTATGGCGATTTATTTTGGATATGGTCTAAATGTGTTGTGGTTTGGACCGGAAATGAAAGTTTTGGCCGAGTGGCGGTTATGTTGTGAAACTATAAGTGTTTTGAATGTGAACCTTTGGAGTTTGCTTGTAGTTTGTTGTGTTCTGTTGAGAAGGAACCCTAGAGGGGTATGATAGTTATTAATTGGTGGAAGTATAAGTTTTGAATACTTTTGTGTAACAAAGGTGGATTTCGGGTGAGTGAGCCTTTATTGTGATGATGTGAAGTATATGTGTATATTAAAGAGGTAATTATTTGTAAACCATTATGAGTGAATGATGACTCTAGATCTAACTGAAGTAAAGGATGCGTTTAGTGTATGTGGAAAAGTCTTGGATGCAGTATTACACAGTACGTTTGTGGATTTAATGTTGTTAATGAGTCCAAATTGGTTAAAGTATATTGAGTGTAATAGTTGGGAGATAAATTTTATTTTTGGTGGTTACTTTGATGCGTAGTTAAGATGATTGGAGTTGGATGAGGGAAAATTAATCGTTGTGAACTAAAAGGATTTTATAGGTACTTCGTTATTGGCAAATACAAATATGGAATGAGATTGGGACTAATAGTATAGTTGGTAACAGAAATAGTTAAAAAAAAAAATTCCCTGAATTGAGAAAGATGTGAAGTTAAATTCCAATAGTGTTTTAGTCATTTGGAGATGGTGGATTCATGTGTAATGAATTTAATTCTCTGAAGTGGTCGGGAAATTTCTTAATTAGCAAGGTTATGTTGTTAAACTCGTAATGATATTGGGGTTGTTGAAAAGTAGTGGATCCTAGATAATGAATAAATGGTCTGAGTGGACAAGAGGTTTGGTGTGATAAAATGAGATTTGTTTGAATAGGGACAGATTAGAAGAACCCAAAGAGTAGATGGGTGAATTTAAACAGTTGATTGAGAAAGAGTTGAAGAATTTATATGATAGACTGTGGTTGTGGAAATTATTTGTGATGGAGATTGAAATTTCTGTGTAATAAGTTTAGCTTATATGATCGATAACAGATTTGGAAAGACCCAGAGAATGACTGAATGAACTTGAAGTTACTATTTTAAGTGAGGTTTGAGTAATAGCAAATTTATATGAGGAATTATGGCAAGAATTTTCTTAGGTTTGAAGTGTGGATGTGATATGATAAGTTATGTAAAGTTATTATATAGATTCTTGAGTTTTGTTTGGTTATATTATGATGAGTGTTTGAAGGGAAAGAGAGTTATTCGTTCAAATGTTGTTATGCAGAGTTAGACCTTCACGCTCTGATTGTCATTGTGGACGAAAGACGTGGAGGGGAAGCAAGATATGCACAAATTTGTTTCTTGATCTATGCTCTTCTTTTAATTTTCCTCACCTGAGATTTATGGTAGATGTAATTCTTGCCTAGTTTGCGGGATGCAAACATTGTTCAGGAAGGTGAGCGATGTGGTTAGTAAGAGTGTCTGTGTTCTAACTCTTATGATGCCCATTGCTTTGTTCTCACAAAGAAGATCGATGTTGGCAAGAAAGTCTTCACATTTCAGCGGCACTAGCAAGATTTAGAAAGTTATTAATGTTGTCGTCGTGATTTGCAGTTTTCACGGGGCGTTTGATATTTTCCTGGACTGAAGTTATTATTAGTTTTTATTTCGATACCTGAGTCGAGTCTCGATGTTTTGAAATCCGACAGGAGAATTTTCTATGAAATAGGTACGAATTAGCTACAAATAACACTCACTTTGGAAGGAGGTGTTTAGGGGCTAGTAACGATGTAACATGACTTTTACCCTCGTGTGTTACCTAGGTGTGTTTAGATCTATTTCTCATATGAAATATTCACTTCACACTAAAGACTTAAAAAATATAGTAAAAGTCATGTTACATTGTG
Source organism: Chamaecrista fasciculata (assembly GCA_003254925.1). Taxonomy (NCBI): domain Eukaryota; kingdom Viridiplantae; phylum Streptophyta; class Magnoliopsida; order Fabales; family Fabaceae; genus Chamaecrista; species Chamaecrista fasciculata. Next base: position 16,061 of record QANZ01021754.1, on the reverse strand, counting down.
ATCAATAAAACGTTGTAATTATGAGAAATCAATAACTATTAGACAGAGTTGTATTTGTAAATCCCACATCGCTTGGACTTACAAATACTCCCTATTAAGCACCACAGTTTGTAAGTCTAAGCGATGTGGGACTCAAATAGCCAACAACTCATCACCGTCAAGCTTCCATCACTATTAAGCACCATAGTTTTGCTGTTGTGTTCTCATCGACTCTACCGATTTAATCACCACGAGCTGGGGTAATATACAAGGTCCTACTGCGTTTGAGCAACCCTTTGTTCAATTGCTAACAAGATATGCATCCATTTCCTAGATTTGACCATTTGCTTTCTTCTCAAATAATAAAGAAGTTTGAATCTTTTTTATTACAATTATTATTGTACGGTGAAACAATGGGGTCCCCTTGGAGACTCATGGGGATTAAAGGAACGAGGACAGGGGAGAAAAACTCCCCATTGCGGGGACATGGAGAGCACTCTCCACCCCTGCTCTGCGTAGGTGCCATGCCTAATTCAAAATATGAGTGTGGTTTGATTGCTATTTATGAGTTGTTATTAAGAAGGAATTTTTTTTTTCTTTTCCTCTGTTTACTTGTTAGAATACGTATAACATAAAGAAATTGTTCATCTTCGTCGTCTCAATAAAAAAAATGCCATAAATTAGATATAATCATGTTTTGGTCTAACGATGAAATAAATGTAAAAGTTTCAAGAATAAAACGAGACAAAGAAAATTAAAGGACAAAAATTCATTTTGGCCTTGAAACGTTTTTGTTCCACTTTGGTCCTCAATCTTTTACATTTATTCGTTTTTGGTCCCAAGATTTGATTTCGTCAGATTTATGCCGTTATTTGTAACTTAGATTGTTGAGATGAACCATTTCTCTCTTGTATACACGTGTCTTAATAAGTGAGTTTACAAAAATAGAAAGGAAAATTTTCATTATTAATCATAATATGAAGATAAAAAATTAACCAAAAATTTACATGCAATTTACGACTAAGAATGAAGATTCTTTTTTTGTCTTTCCCAACTAACTTTCTATGACAAATATCAGAGAAATGATCAATCTCAACTATTTAGGTTTGAAATAACATCATAAACAATATGAAATCACATTTTGGGAAGTAAATCAAATCAAGTGTGAAAGTTTGAAATTTAAATCAGAAAATAAAACAATTTTAGAACTAAAATTTAAACTTACCTCATAGTTTTAGGACTAAAATGAGTATTTGACCTTTTCTTCTGAATAAATCTTTATAATTTAACCAAAAAATATTCCATTTGATATTGGAAATAAAATTTAAGAAATTATACTTACTTAATTCTAACCAAATTTTCAAATCATGTCTATAATTGGTTTCTTCTCTTAATTACTAAACTGTTGAACAAAGTTACGTTGCCATTTAATGTTTTTCTAAATACTAAAGTTTGTTTTGAAGTTTTTAAGATAATTTGATTTAATGCGTCTGATTTGTTTGTTCTTACAAAGGAGATCGATGTTTGCAAGAAAGTCTTGACATTTCAGCGGCATTAGCAAGATTTAGAAAGTTATTAATGTTGTCGTCGTGATTTGCAGTTTTCACAGAGCGTTTGATATTTTCCTGGACTGAAGTTATTATTAGTTTTTATTTGGTTACCTGAGTCGAGTCTCGATGCTTTGAAATCCGACAGGAGAATTTTCTATGAAATAGGTACGAATTAGCTACAGGTAACACTAACTTTGGAAGGAGGGGTTTAGGGGCTAGTAACGATGTAACATGACTTTTAGCCTCGTGTGTTACCAGGGTGTGTTTCGATCTATTTCTCATATGAAATATTCAACTTCACACTAAAGACTTAAAATATATAGTAAAAGTTATGTTACATCGTGATCAATAAAACGTTGTCACTATGAGAAATCAATAACTATTAAATAGAGTTGTATTTCCATGTCCCACATCGCTTGGACTTACAAATACTCCCTAGTAAGTACCATAATTTTATAAGTCTATGCGATGTGGGACTTATATAGGCCAATGAAAAGTAGCGGATCTTTTTATATATGCGAGGTGAGGGAGTATTTGTAAGTCTAAGCAATGTGGGACTCAAATAGCCAACAACTCATTACCGTCAAGCTTCCAGCACTGTTAAGCACCATAGTTTTTTTGTTGTGTTCTCATCGACTCTACCGATTTAATCACCACGAGCTGTGGTAATATACAACGTCCTACTGCATTTGAGCAACCCTTTTTTCAATTGCTAACAAGATATGCATCCATTTCCTGTATTTGACCATTTTCTTTCTTCTCTTATAATAAAGAAGTTCGAATCTTTTTTATTACAATCCTTCTTGTACAGTGAAACAATGGAGTCCCCTTGGAGACCCATGGGGATTAAAGGAACGAGGACAGGGGAGAAAAACTCCCCATTGCGGGGACGGGGACATGGAGAGCACTCTCCAATGCTGCTCTGCGTAGGTGCGATGCTTAATTCAAATTGAGTATGGTTTGATTGCTATTTATGAGTTGTTATTAAGAAGGAATTTTTTTTTTTGTTTTCGTCTATTTACTTATTAGGATATGTATAACATAGAGAAATCGTCCATCTTCGTCGTGTAAATAAAAAATAGTGGCATAAATTAGATATAATCATGTTTTTGTCTAACGATGTAATAAATGTAAAATTTTCAAGATTAAAACGAGACAAATAAAATTAAAGGACTAAAGTTCATTTTGGCCTTGAAACTTTTTTGTTCCACTTTGGTCCTCAATCTTTCACCTTTATTCCTTTTTGGTCCCAAGATGTTATTTTGTCAGATTTATGCGTTATTTATAACCTTGATTGTTGAGATGAACCATTTCTCTCTTGTATACACATGTGTCTTAATAAGTGCGTTGACAAAAACAGAAAGGAAAATTTTCATTATTAATCATAATTTGAAGATAAAAAATTAACCACAAATTTAACACCAATTTACGACTAAGAGTGAAGATTCTTTTTTTGTCTTTGTCAATTCCCTTGTTCTGACACATATGGGAGAAATGATCAATCTCAACTATTTAGGTTTGAAATAACATCATAAACCATATGAAATCATATCTTGGGAAGTAAATCAGATCAAGTCTGAAAGTTTGAAATTTAAATTATAAAATAAAATAATTTTAGAACTAAAATTTAAACTTACCTCATAGTTTGAGGACTAAAATGAGTATTTGACCTTTTCTTATGAATAAATCTTTATAATTCAACAAAAAAATATTCCATTTCATGTTGGAAATAAAAGTAAACAACTTATACTTACTTAATTCTAACCAAATTTTCAAATCATGTCTATAATTGGTTTCTTCACTTAATTACTAAACTGTTGAACAATGTTATGTTGCCATTTAATGTTTTTCTAAATACTAAAGTTAGTTTTGAAGTTTTTAGGATAATTTGATTTAATGTGTATAATTGGTTTGTTCTCACAAAGGAGATCGATGTTTGCAAGAAAGTCTTGACATTTCAGCGGCACTAGCAAGATTTAGAAAGTTGTTAATGTTGTCGTCTTGATTTGCAGTTTTCACGAAGTGTTTGATACTTGCCTGGACTGAAGTTATTATTATTTTTTATTCCGATACCCTCGTGACTATCAAACGCTCCGTGAAAACTGCAAGTCACGACAACAACATTAATAACTTTCTAAATCTTGCTAGTGCCGCGGATATGTCAAGACTTTCTTGCAAACATCGATCTCCTTTGTGAGAAGGAACCAATTATACACATTAAATCAAATTATCCTGAAAACTTCAAAACTAACTTTAGGGGGTAGTTGTTGGGAAATTATAGAGCGAGCGCAGCGGAAAAAGGTAAAATTAAAAATTTTTGCATAACCCTATAATTTCCGTCCAGGAGCCACTAACTGTGTTTATACTAGAAAAGGAAAGATGTATACTGTCACGACCCCCTCTATGGAGGCACGTGACCGGCACGGACATGTGCCTACCCATGCCGTAAGCCTAATCATAGACAATCCATAACAACCCAACAAACATAAATGAATCATGATGTAAGTATATTCTTCAAAGTACTTGGATATAAAAAACGCAATGCTCACATGCATAACTGTCAACCCAGAGTATCACTAAATATAAATTTCATTTCAAGGAACCAACAAAATATACATTTAATTANGCCTACCCATGCCGTAAGCCTAATCATAGACAGTCCATAACAACCCATCAAACATAAATGAATCATGATGTAAGTATATTCTTCAAAGTACTTGGATATAAAAAACGCAATGCTCACATGCATAACTGTCAACCCAGAGTATCACTAAATATAAATTTCATTTCAAGGAACCAACAAAATATACATTTAATTAATCTCTGACATAATCAAGGCGCACAAAATGATAATGATACATAGCCTCGAATCCTCTCCCTAAGTACTGGTGGAGCTGACAGACTAAAGTTTAATACAATCTACTTGAAATCTTAAATAAAACAACAACCCACAAAAACAATGACATAGGCTCTTGATTGGCTTCCTCCGAGAATTGAAGTAATGGCTTGACTTGAACCTGTACCTAAAAAATGTTAAACGAGGGGTGAGTCGAAACTCAGTGAGTGGCTAACCAATTCCAAACTTGGGGTCACCAACAAAGCCATAACTCAACAACAATGACCAATCTATAATAACATTCACTCACTTAAATGATCCGACATATTCATTGATTAAAACCTTAATCGAATCACAAGGTATGAAACAATCCAAGACGAAATAATTTGTCGACCCTTTAGAGAAATTACAATATGTGAACAACCACAGGTTTAAGAAAGTCTTTTGGAAGTAAGGAATTTTTAAGAAAACATTATTCGAAGATTCAATGAGAAAATATAAAGTTTAGTAACAAAGTAAGAAAGATTTAGAGCTTTGTTAAAACCAAAATTTGGGAAGGTAATCAAGTAATAAAATCTTCTTTTGAAGCTCCTTACCAGAGGCGATCGTTTAATATGATAGAGTATGTAAATCAACCACAGATTTAAAATTCACAAGGGTTTACGATTAAATCCTTTAGGGCTATCAAGTTAAAGAAAACTCATGAGAAAACATTATTTTATATATAGTCATACGTTTAGAGATACTAGGAACCAAACTTTGTAAAAACTATTTTAAGCAAAAGTAGATTGGCAAAGAATAATAGTTTAAAGAAAGATACTGATTTAAAATGAAATCACGTTTGTTTACCTCTATGGCATCTACACGTAGGATAGCCAACATCGCAGAAGTCATTCGACCAATATCATTTAGACTATCAAAGATCTCAAATTCACCCAATGTCAATAATACCAGTATTCAACCTCACAAAGTCATCAATTTCATAGCAAATGAAATGTCAATACCCCCAATTCGTAACAATCATCATCAACTTATAATAACGTAAAGTCTCAACGTAAACCAATTAATGAAAACTATTAACTCATAAGAAAGTGAATGCTCAATGCAAACAAGCTTCAACAATCAATTCACCACCAATCACAGGTAACACACAATTATGAGATGTCAAGTCTGCCTCCACTCATGAGGGAACCGCACACAGCATCACCTCAAGTTCTCAACCCGTGGGGACCGCACACAGCTTTCCACCCATCGGGACCGCACATAGCATTATCTCAACCCGTGGGAACCGCACACAGCTTTTCACCCATCGAGACCGCACATAGCATTATCTCAACCCGTGGGAACCGCACACAGCTTTTCACCCATCGGGACCGCACACAGCATTATCTCAGTCATTTCACAAACAATTAACGGTACAGGACACACCAAAGTAAATAAAGGTAGGTTTTTAATCAATATCGCAACTAACTCTATGAGAGAGCAATCACATATGTACAAACACAAACACAACTCAAATTCAAACCAAACACAAACACAAACACAAACACAAACACAAACACAATCTCAATCACAAACACAATCACGAGCACAAGCACAATTGAATATGGTCAACTCAGAACATACAACACTATAATAAAAATTAAATACTATCTCTAACACCAATCAAGAGTAAAGAAGCATTTAGTATAAGTAATATCAACAATCCAAATCGCACAATTATGAAACAGGTAATATCACAATCAAACACATATATCAACCAATCATCACACTTGATTCACAAATATAGCACAATATTAGTATTTCAACTTCAATGCATCGGGGAGTACACAAATCATCACCTCGACCCTCAGGTGAGCACTTATAACAGTATTTTCAGTTTTCCTCCACTCATGCATGAGGAGTATCATCTCATATTCACCTCAGCCCTCAGGGGAGCACACATAAACATAACCATTTCTCAAATAGTCAGTAACATCAATCATGTCTGAATGAGTAACGAGTCTCAGTCATTATCACAACCAATACTATACAAGAGAGCATATTCGTATCCAAAATATACATTGGATGTAAGAACGTTGCATTTTTGGAGGCTTAGGATCAAGTAAAACATAATAGAAATATACAATTTTACATAGGTATTATCAACCACAATCTCAACCAGTGCTAACAATAGAATTAATTTCTTTAGCAACATCACCAACCCTCCACGGGCCAAGATAAGAAAGCCACTCACCTCGATCCAAAGGATAGATGACTACACCTCTTAGCTTCCCAACCAACGACCGATGTACGCGAATCTATAAACACATTCATAAGCAATGACTCAATTACACAATTCAATATTTAACTTTTAAGTGACCCGGAGGTCTAACTCTTCACAAAAGCTAATGATAGCTTCTCACAAGACACCCAATTCTTAACACTCATCTTACTCCTTAGCCACACCCACCTAACACTTATCCAAGAGGCCAACAAGAGGCTTGGGTATCAATTTGGGAGCTTTAACAATGTTGAAAAACTATAAGTTTAAAGTAGATTCACAAACAAGTTTCAAAACTAATGGCTTGGGCCATTCTCACAAACTTGATATTTCCATTATTTCAAGCAAACTTTCTCACTTGGCTTTTCACAATTTATAATCAAGAATATAATATAAGGGCTCTCCATAGTTTCCAATAAATCCATTTAGTTCATCAAAAATATCAAAATCGCCCCATAGGACTAAATTGCAACTTTAAAGTTTTATCTATAATAACCAAATTTTAAAATACCTTTTCTATTTCAAAATCAATGCATTAGAACTCATTAAAAATTTTCATTAAACTCATACAAACTATTAATTTCAAGAAAACATAAAGATTTGCTCAAAAACCCCAATTTTCATCACTTATGAACCCTAGAGTAAAAACAGTCCCAAAAGTTAATATTATCGAGATTTAAGAGCTTCTAGAGGTTCCCAACATGATATACCATCATCAATGGGTTCATTCCAACCAAGAAAATCAAGAAACAATGAAGGATTTGCTGATTTTCGAACACACCTCTGTTATGGCCGAAAATAGAAGCAAAAAGGGTAGTGAGGATTTCCATGAACCATGGTATGATCTAGAGGGATGTATACATCATAAATTACTCCCAAACAGCAGGAATTTCCTGTATATAGCAGCAAACTATGAACCAAAACCAGAAAAATTGATGGAAGATGGAAAGAGAAAGAAAGAGAGCAAACCAAGAAAAGAAGAGGAGAAAGACGGCGGTGGCCCACTGCTGGTCAGCGCATGGCGGAGCTGGAGGTGGCCGGAGGTGGTGCGCGGTGGTCTGGGCTGCTGGCACGGGTGGAGGGCCGATGGGTGAAGTGGGAGGAGGAAGAAAATGGTGGAAGACAAAATGAACCCTAAATGAAGATGGAGGGGATCGTGTGGGCTGATATGAGAGTGGCTGGGGCCATTTTGAAATTTTCAGAAGTTAGGGGACCAGATCCGATATTAAATTGCAGTACCTCAAAAATTTGCATTTCTGAAAAAGCCCAAAATTGTTTAAATCTTTCTAAAATAGTCCCGAAAACTCAAAATTTAAGAGATAAAGTTTCTTGACAAAATTTATATTGTTAGCTTCATTGCAGAGAGTAGATTCCAAATATAAAATTTGTTTTTGAAAATTTTATCTCTAACATGCCTCAGTTCTTACTTAAAAATGTCTTGTCGGGTCCAAATAAAAACCCAGATGAAATTTTAAACTCCATTTGCTCCCAAATTTTTACCACAAGCTTAATAAAATATTGGGATTTCAAATATGACAAGTAAAATTCTAAATTTTCGTGTTCTCTAATTTCTAAAATTTATAACCCAAAACTCCTAATACTGGTTTAAAATTAGTTTAAAATTCTATCCAAAATTCAAAAAAAATCACTAATTCCATTCTTGAACTTAACCACAATGATGATCATGCTAAAAAGTTCATGGAGGCTAGCAAAACATTAAGACAAAGCTTTCCAATTAAAGTACAAATGGGGCTCAAAATAGATTATGTGAGATAATATGCTATAAAACATACTAAAAAATGAGTCTGAATGTATAATATCCATGCAATGCATGAACAAACACTTGGAAACACGCATAAAATAAATTAAACCTATATTTGAGACTTTCGGATATTAAAAGCTCATGAAAAGACTTGAGAGGATGCCCAAAATGTCATCAAAACAGGACATACATGCTGGGTAGTACAAACGGTATACATCCTGAACAATAACTTAAAAGTATGGCTAAAATGTCACCTAAACCATGGTGCATAAGCTTAGCAGCAAAATCTCAAGATAATAAAGCCTACTTCTTGCTATTATTTTTAAACACACTATACATACAATCTTACTTGAGTTAACATGCACTAATCATCCATTTGTAAGTTTTAGATTACACCATCAACACATTGTCACCATTCCCATTAAATTGCGTGATCAATCTTCATTCCAAAATACTTTCTAGCCAAATCTAATTCTTAGGCATAATTTTGCCATGTTTGCATGAGAAGAAAGGTACCAAATTTACAAAACTTAGGTCAAGAAAGCACACCTTCAGGTCTCAAAATATATTCAAGATGTCATATACACCAAGCACACCAACCAGAATACACTCATCTATACTTTAGCCCATTGCTTCAAACCAATATTTACATAAAGAAGAATTTAACTTGAAAAGAAAACACAAGTTACAACCAAGTCCTGAGCACAAGCATATCATACTCAAAGCGTGTAAGTACAAGTGTGTAGACTTAAAATTCTCATATTTGACATTGATAAATCACTCTTTCTGCATACTGTCTACTACTTGGAATATTACATATAAATAGGTCTTCAGATGATACCCCAACACATATACAAATTAATTCGCAAATATGATTGCTAAACAGGGTATTATGCTTATTCTCAAACGTCCCCTTTAATTTTTTTTTTACATAGTTTGTCTAGTCTCTAAGTTTGACCACCCCATATTGAAGATACACTACATACTCAACAACCAAAATCATAAAGTTAGCATTTCTTCTATAATATCTAATCACAAGCTTCACATGTGCATATTATTTCACCTTATAGTATAACTATCTCATTCAAGATTCCTCATCATGTGCATGAGTGTATACCCCACCAACTATGTAAGTTTTCGTTAATGAGGAAAATGTAATGGACAATGGTAAATATCTCGCATGCACACAATTTGACTCAACAAACCTAAAATTATCTACCACATTCAATGGTTACACAACTATCCTCAAATCTACAAAACATCTGCAACCATCTAAATTATAAATGTTAAATAACTCTTCCCATATTAAAGTCATTTCACAGCTTCCTAGTTCACTCCTAAGTCACACATACTACTCATATAATTCTCCTCAGTAATTACATATTTCACAAAACGCATCAAGATAGCAATTCCATAGTTCATACATTAGGCATTGTTAATTTATCTAAACATGAGAATTCAGTTCCTTATTATTATCACCTAGTCATCATCCACATGCAAGTACTACTAATACTGAATTTAAATAATTCTTTTACCTTCGCATTAATTGATTTAACTTCATATGAGAAAAACAAGTACTAGTCTCATAGTCTGCAGGTTACTCATCATTAATACATAAGTAATTTCTATCATCTAACTTCATACAGTGCTTAATACACATTATTGTCTTAGGACAGGACACTCCATCCGTCAAGCCAACATATCCATCAGACCCAAAAATCAGACAACCTCCAAATTGAAGAAATCAAGAATTTATAGAAGGCATGTTTTAACATTCAAATGATCAAGGGAATGAAATTTTCATAGACTCCCAGAAAATAAGTTCCAACCCTCAACATTTATAGTAACAAAAAGATTAGTAAATAAAATCGTCAATTGATATAATAGATAAACTACACATACTTTACCAAAACTCAAACAGTACATAGTCTAGTGAATTAGATGCAATGAAATTTACACTCATAATTTCAAATAAGAAACTAGTGATCACAACAAAAGAGCACAAGAAAGTAATGGTCTTACATCATCAATCCATCACCATTCACATATGTCCACATATTCAAACAACAAGACAAATTCTTATCGATTTAAATTACCATCTACATGCCAAGGAGGCCACAATCAAGAAAGATTTTTTTTTTGTAAAATTGTCTCTTCGTCAAATAATCAAATCCCGTGAATCACATACAGAGATACTCATAGAGAAATTCATTAATACTCCTAAGGCTTACAATTAATTCCCAGCTTTAGAAAACACTCGGGGTAGTGTTTCCTCTCTCGGTGGCGCAATCACTGTTATTAAATAGGATGCTAAGGAGGTGATTAGTCTCATTAGCATAATATTTAATGAAAGTGATTCCGATCAAAAGAAGGGTCACACGGTCCATATATCACACCTACGATGTTCCTTAAATCAAATAGTGCTTAAATCCAACCATTGCCTAAGCAAAGTGGTGACAAAAGATCACCTTGTTCAAAGTCATTCTACATAGGAATCCATAACCTACAGGGCTGAATAGAAACCTGGCTTTGATACCAACTTTGTCACGACCCCCTCTATGGATGCACGTGACCAGCACGGACATGGGCCTACCCATGCCGTAAGCCTAATCATAGACAATCCATAACAACCCAACAAACATAAATGAATCATGATGTAAGTATATTATTCAAAGTACTCAGACATAATAAACGCAATGCTCACATGCATAACTGTCGACCCAGAGTATCACTAAATATAAATTTCATTTCAAGGAACCAACAAAATACACATTTAATTAATCTCTGACATAATCAAGGCGCACAAAATGATAATGATAGATAGCCTCGAATCCTCTCCCTAAGTACTGGTGGAGCTGACAGATTAAAGTTTAATACAATCTACTTGAAATCTTAAATAAAACAACCCACAAAAACGATGACATAGGCTCTTGATTGGCTTCCTCCGAGAATTGAAGTAGTGGCTTGACTTGAACCTGTATCTAAAAAATGTTAAACGAGGAGTGAGTCGAAACTCAATAAGTGGCTAACCAATTCCAAACTTGGGGTCACCAACAAAGCCATAACTCAACAACAATGACCAATCTATAATAACATTCACTCACTTAAATGATCCGACATATTCAGTGATTAACACCTTAATCGAATCACAAGGTATGAAACAATCCAAGACGAAATAATTTGTCGACCCTTTAGAGAAATTACAATTTGTGAACAACCACAGGTTTAAGAAAGTCTTTTGGAAGTAAAGAATTTTTAAGAAAACATTATTCGAAGATTCAATGAGAAAATATAAAGTTTAGTAACAAAGTAAGAAAGATTTAGAGCTTTGTTAAAACAAAAATTTGGGAAGGTAATCAAGTAATAAAATCTTCTTTTGAAGCTCCTTACCAGATGCGATCGTTTAATATGATAGAGTATGTAAATCAACCACAGATTTAAAATACACAAGGGTTTACGATTAAATCCTTTAGGGCTATCAAGTTAAAGAAAACTCATGAGAAAACATTATTTTATATATAGTCATACGTTTAGAGATACTAGGAACCAAACTTTGTAAAAACTATTTTAAGCAAAAGTAGATTGGTAAATAATAATAGTTTAAAGAAAGATACTGATTTAAAATGAAATCACGTTTGTTTACCTCTATGGCATCTACACGTAGGATAGCCAACATCGCAAAAGTCATTCGACCAATATCATTTAGACTATCAAAGATCTCATATTCACCCAATGTCAATAATACCAGTATTCAACCTCACAAAGTCATCAATTCCATAGCAAATGAAATGTCAATACCCCCAATTCGTAACAATCATCATGAACTTATAATAACGTAAAGTCTCAACGTAAACCAATTAATGAAAACTATTAACTCATAAGAAAGTGAATGCTCAATGCAAACAAGCTTCAACAATCAATTCACCACCAATCACAGGTAACACACAATTATGAGATGTCAAGTCTGCCTCCACTCATGAGGGAACCGCACACAACATCACCTCAAGTTCTCAACCCGTGGGGACCACACACAACTTTTCATCCCTCGGGACCGCACATAGCATTATCTCAACCCGTGGGAACCGCACACAGCTTTTCACCCATCGAGACCGCACATAGCATTATCTCAAACCGTGGGAACCGCACACAGCTTTTCACCCATCGGGACCGCACACAGCGTTATCTCAGTCATTTCACAAACAATTAACGGTACAGGACACACCAAAGTAAATAAAGGTAGGTTTTTAATCAATATCGCAACTAACTCTGAGAGAGCAATCACATATGCACAAACACAAACACAACTCAAATTCAAACCAAACACAAACACAAACACAAACACACACAATCTCAATCACAGACACAATCACGAGCACAAGCACAATTGAATATGGCAACTCAGAACATACAACACTATAATAAAAATTAAATACTATCTCTAACACCAATCAAGAGTAAAGAAGCATTTAGTATAAGTAATATCAACAATCCACATCGCACAATTATGAAACAGGTAATATCACAATCAAACACATATGTCAGCCAATCATCACACTTGATTCACAAATATAGCACAATATTAGTATTTCAACTTCAATGCATCGGGGAGTACACAAATTATCACCTCGACCCTCAGGTGAGCACTTATAACAGTATTTTCAGTTTTCCTCCACTCATGCATGAGGAGTATCATCTCATATTCACCTCAGCCCTCAGGGGAGCACACATAAACATAACCATTTCTCAAATAGTCAGTAACATCAATCATGTCTTAATGAGTAACGAGTTTTAGTCATTATCACAACCAATACTATACAAGAGAGCATATTCGTATCCAAAATATACATTGGATGTAAGAACGTTGCATTTTTGGAGGCTTAGGATCAAGTAAAACATAATAGAAATATACAATTTTACATAGGTATTATCAACCACAATCTCAACCAGTGCTAACAATAGAATTAATTTCTTTAGCAACATCACCAACCCTCCACGGGCCAAGATAAGAAAGCCACTCACCTCGATCCAAAGGATAGATGACTACACCTCTTAGCTTCCCAACCAATGACCGATGTACGCGAATCTATAAACACATTCATAAGCAGTGACTCAATTACACAATTCAATATTTAACTTTTAAGTGACCCGGAGGTCTAACTCTTCACAAAAGCTAATGATAGCTTCTCACAAGACATCCAATTCTTAACACTCATCTTACTCCTTAGCCACACCCACCTAACACTTATCCAAGAGGCCAACAAGAGGCTTGAGTATCAATTTGGGAGCATTAACAATGTTGGAAAACTATAAGTTTAAAGTAGATTCACAAACAAGTTTCAAAACTAATGGCTTGGGCCATTCTCACAAACTTGATATTTCCATTATTTCAAGCAAACTTTCTCACTTGGCTTTTCACAATTTATAATCAAGAATATAAGATAAGGGCTCTCCATAGTTTCCAATAAATCCATTTAGTTCATCAAAAATATCAAAATCGCCCCTTAGGACTAAATTGCAACTTTAAAGTTTTACCTATAATAACCAAATTTTAAAATCCCTTAGCTAATTCAAAATCAATGCATTAGAAACAATGAAGAATTTGCTGATTTTCGAACACACCTCAGTTATGGCCGAAAATAGAAGCAAAAATGGTAGTGAGGATTTCCATGAACCATGGTATGATCTAGAGGGATGTATACATCATAAATTACTCCCAAACAGCAGGAATTTCATGTATATAGCAGCAAACTATGAACCAAAACCAGAAAAATTGATGGAAGATGGAAAGAGAAAGAAAGAGAGCAAACCAAGAAAAGAAGAGGAGGAAGACGGCGGTGGGCCACTGCTGGTCAGCGCATGGCGGAGCTGGAGGTGGCCGGAGGTGGTGCGCGGTGGTCTGGGCTGCTGGCACGGGTGGAGGGCCGATGGGTGAAGTGGGAGGAGGAAGAAAATGGTGGAAGACAAAATGAACCCTAAATGAAGATGGAGGGGATCGTGTTACCATCTAAACGCCCCAAATATGGATTAATTATGTTTTAGATATGTTTCTAAGTGTTTGCTCATGCATTGAACCAATGTGATGCATTTAGGCTCACTTTTAAGTATGTTGTGTAGTATGTGATTCTACATGGTCCGTTTAAGCCCAATTGGTACTTTAATGTGAAAAGTGTTGTCTTGATGTTCCTCTAGTTCCTTGAAAATTTAGTTTGATCATCATTGTGTTCGTTCTTCTCCTTAATTGGTATAAATTGTTTTGATCAGTGCCTATTTTCTTTGTTTTGATCCTTCTGTGTACCAGCTGAAATTTTGATAGACCAAGATTGTTGTGGATAGTATCTTTTGGGGAGGTTGCAGGTAAGTCAGCCTTATCCATGGTTGGAGGGGGGTACATTTAGTGATTCATGCCTTCATGCTCAGTGAGCTATTGCTAGATCTAATGTTCGTAATTTAACTTGAAGAACTACAGTATGGGGAGATATCACAGAGCGTCTATGCTCGTTTCTAGAGTAGGATTTGCGCCTTAGAGAAATTCGGGGACCGAATTTCTTAAGGGGGGAAGATTGTGAGATCCCGGAGTTTCGGAATTTAGTTTTGGGTGCTTAGAAATAAAATAAGTGATTTTTAGAATTTTAGATGGATTTTCAGGCTAGCTTTAGACCGGTATTAGGAGTTTTTAGATTATAATTTTTAGAAATTAGTGAACTCAAAAATTANTTTGTCAAGAAATTCTATTTCTAAACTTTTGGGTTTTTGGGACCGTTTTAGAAAGATTTTAATGATTTTGGGCTTTTTCATAAATACCAATTTCTGAGGTACTGCAAATAAATAGAAAATTGTCCCCCCTAACTTTTGGAAATCACAGAACGACCCTAAGACCCTTTATAGCAGCACATTCGAACCCCACCCTTTCATTTTGGCCCAAACATGCTCGATTTCACTCTTCTCTTCCACCTCCCACTTCACTCATCGGCCCTCCACCATGGCCACGAGCCTAGACCACCGCGCACCACCTCCGGCCACCTCGTGCACCGCCCAACAGTGGTCCACCGTCGGCCATTCTTCTCCTCCTTTCTAGGTGACGAAATTTTTCTCTTTGTTTTCCCATTTGATGTTCACTTTGATGTTTGCTGGTTTAAGCTCAGTAAATGTGAGTCTATGAGCATATTTTGAACATATTCCAACCCTTGATTCATTCCTTGGTTGACTGCAAACCCCACCTCCATAGTTCTTGAGTTAATCCCAAGATTTTGTCCCTTCATTCTCCATTTTCGGCCATAACAGAGGTGTGTCCGAAAATCAGCAAATCCTTCATTGTTTCTTGATTTTCTTGGTTGGAAGGAACCCATTGATGATAGTATATCATGTTGGGTACCTCTAGAAGCCATTTAAACTCCAAAATATTGATTGTTGGGACTGTTTCTACTCTAGGGTTCACAAGTGACGAAATTTTGGAAATTTTGGGGTTTTTGGTCAAATCTCTTTATTTTCTTGAAATTGTTAGTTTGGACGAGTTCATTGGATAATAAAAATGAGTTCTAATGCATTGGGTTGAATTTTAAATGCGTAATTTGAAATTTGGTTATCGTGTATGAAACTTTGAAGTTTGCATTTTGGTCCATAGGGATGATTTTGATGAACTAAAGGGATTTCTTTGGAACTATGAGGGATTCT